>CM040742.1:50153370-50192406 GCA_022829145.1 Albula goreensis
CCACCTAGGACTAGGTTTCAAGTCTCTAGGACCTTCCATTTTTAACCCTAACCCTAGCCCTAACCCTAACCCTAACCTAACCTGACCCTGGCAAAGTGGCCTACCTTGGAACGGAAGGTCGTAGAGACCGGGACCACTTTTCCCATTCTCAGCGCCCCCAAAAACCCCCACCTAGGACTAGGTTTCAAGTCTCTAGGACCTTCCATTTTTAACCTAACCTAGCCCTAACCCTAACCCTAACCCTAACCTGACCCTGGCAAAGTGGCCTACCTCGGGACGGAAGGTCGTAGAGACCGGGACCACTTTTGCCATTCTCAGCGCCCCCAAAAACCCCCACCTAGGACTAGGTTTCAAGTCTCTAGGACCTTCCATTTTTTAACCCCCTAACCTAACCCTAGCCCTAACCCTAACCTACCCTGGCAAAGTGGCCTACCTTGGGAACGGAAGGTCGTAGAAACCCGGGACAACTTTTCCCATTCTCAGCGCCCCAAAAACCCCCACCTAGGACTAGGTTTCAAGTCTCTAGGACCTTCCATTTTTAACCTAACCCTAGCCTAACCTAACCTAACCCTAACCCTGACCCTGGCAAAGTGGCCTACCTTGGGAACGGAAGGTCGTAGAGACCGGGACCACTTTTGCCATTCTCAGCGCCCCAAAAACCCCCACCTAGGACTAGGTTTCAAGTCTCTAGGACCTTCCATTTTTAACCCTAACCCTAGCCCTAACCCTAACCCTAACCCTAACCTAACCTGACCTGGCAAAGTGGCCTACCTGGGAACGGAAGGTCGTAGAGACCCGGGACCACTTTTCCCATTCTCAGCGCCCCCAAAAACCCCCACCTAGGACTAGGTTTCAAGTCTCTAGGACCTTCCATTTTTTTAAACCTAACCCTAGCCCTAACCCTAACCCTAACCCTAACCTAACCCTAACCCTGACCCTGGCAAAGTGGCCTACCTTGGGAACGGAAGGTCGTAGAGACCGGGACCACTTTTCCCATTCTCAGCGCCCCAAAAACCCCACCTAGGACTAGGTTTCAAGTCTCTAGGACCTTCCATTTTTAACCTAACCCTAGCCCTAACCTAACCCTAACCTAACCCTAACCCTAACCTGACCCTGGCAAAGTGGCCTACCTTGGGAACGGAAGGTCGTAGAGACCGGGACCACTTTTCCCATTCTCAGCGCCCCAAAAACCCCCACCTAGGACTAGGTTTCAAGTCTCTAGGACCTTCCATTTTTAACCCTAACCCTAGCCCTAACCCTAACCCTAACCCTACCCTGACCCTGGCAAAGTGGCCTACCTCGGGAACGGAAGGTCGTAGAGACCGGGACCACTTTTCCCATTCTCAGCGCCCCCAAAAACCCCCACCTAGGACTAGGTTTCAAGTCTCTAGGACCTTCCATTTTTAACCTAACCCTAGCCCTAACCTAACCTAACCCTAACCCTGACCCTGGCAAAGTGGCCTACCTTGGGAACGGAAGGTCGTAGAGACCGGGACCACTTTTCCCATTCTCAGCGCCCCAAAAACCCCCACCTAGGACTAGGTTTCAAGTCTCTAGGACCTTCCATTTTTAACCTAACCTAGCCCTAACCCTAACCTAACCCTAACCCTGACCCTGGCAAAGTGGCCTACCTTGGGAACGGAAGGTCGTAGAGACCGGGACCACTTTTCCCATTCTCAGCGCCCCAAAAACCCCCACCTAGGACTAGGTTTCAAGTCTCTAGGACCTTCCATTTTTAACCTAACCCTAGCCCTAACCTAACCCTAACCCTGACCCTGGCAAAGTGGCCTACCTTGGGAACGGAAGGTCGTAGAGACCGGGACCACTTTTCCCATTCTCAGCGCCCCCAAAAACCCCCACCTAGGACTAGGTTTCAAGTCTCTAGGACCTTCCATTTTTAACCTAACCTAGCCCTAACCCTAACCCTAACCCTAACCCTGACCCTGGCAAAGTGGCCTACCTTGGGAACGGAAGGTCGTAGAGACCCGGGACCACTTTTCCCATTCTCAGCGCCCCAAAAACCCCACCTAGGACTAGGTTTCAAGTCTCTAGGACCTTCCATTTTTAACCTAACCCTAGCCCTAACCCTAACCCTAACCCTGACCCTGGCAAAGTGGCCTACCTTGGGAACGGAAGGTCGTAGAGACCGGGACCACTTTTCCCATTCTCAGCGCCCCAAAACCCCCACCTAGGACTAGGTTTCAAGTCTCTAGGACCTTCCATTTTTAACCTAACCTAACCCTAACCCCTAACCTAACCCTAACCCTGACCCTGGCAAAGTGGCCTACCTCGGGAACGGAAGGTCGTAGAGACCGGGACCACTTTTCCCATTCTCAGCGCCCCCAAAACCCCCACCTAGGACTAGGTTTCAAGTCTCTAGGACCTTCCATTTTTTTAACCCTAAGCCCTAACCCTAACCCTAACCTGACCTGGCAAAGTGGCCTACCTTGGGAACGGAAGGTCGTAGAGACCCGGGACCACTTTTCCCATTCTCAGCGCCCCAAAAACCCCCACCTAGGACTAGGTTTCAAGTCTCTAGGACCTTCCATTTTTAACCTAACCTAGCCCCCTAACCCCCTAACCCTAACCTGACCCTGGCAAAGTGGCCTACCTCGGGAACGGAAGGTCGTAGAGACCGGGACCACTTTTGCCATTCTCAGCGCCCCCAAAAACCCCCACCTAGGACTAGGTTTCAAGTCTCTAGGACCTTCCATTTTTAACCTAACCCTAGCCCTAACCCTAACCTAACCTAACCCTGACCCTGGCAAAGTGGCCTACCTTGGGAACGGAAGGTCGTAGAGACCGGGACCACTTTTCCCATTCTCAGCGCCCCCAAAAACCCCCACCTAGGACTAGGTTTCAAGTCTCTAGGACCTTCCATTTTTAACCTAACCCTAGCCCTAACCTAACCCTAACCTAACCCTGACCCTGGCAAAGTGGCCTACCTCGGGAACGGAAGGTCGTAGAGACTCGGGACCACTTTTCCCATTCTCAGCGCCCCCAAAAACCCCCACCTAGGACTAGGTTTCAAGTCTCTAGGACCTTCCATTTTTAACCTAACCCTAGCCCTAACCTAACCTAACCCTAACCTAACCTAACCTGACCCTGGCAAAGTGGCCTACCTTGGGAACGGAAGGTCGTAGAGACCGGGACCACTTTTCCCATTCTCAGCGCCCCCAAAAACCCCCACCTAGGACTAGGTTTCAAGTCTCTAGGACCTTCCATTTTTAACCCTAACCCTAGCCCTAACCCTAACCCTAACCCTAACCCTGACCCTGGCAAAGTGGCCTACCTTGGGAACGGAAGGTCGTAGAGACTCGGGACCACTTTTCCCATTCTCAGCGCCCCCAAAAACCCCCACCTAGGACTAGGTTTCAAGTCTCTAGGACCTTCCATTTTTTAACCTAACCTAGCCCTAGCCCTAACCCTAACCCTAACCTAACCCTGACCCTGGCAAAGTGGCCTACCTCAGGGGAACGGAAGGTCGTAGAGACCGGGACCACTTTTGCCATTCTCAGCGCCCCAAAAACCCCCACCTAGGACTAGGTTTCAAGTCTCTAGGACCTTCCATTTTTAACCTAACCTAGCCCTAACCCTAACCCTAACCCTGACCCTGGCAAAGTGGCCTACCTTGGGAACGGAAGGTCGTAGAGACCGGGACCACTTTTCCCATTCTCAGCGCCCCCAAAAACCCCCACCTAGGACTAGGTTTCAAGTCTCTAGGACCTTCCATTTTTAACCTAACCCTAGCCCTAACCTAACCTAACCTAACCTGACCCTGGCAAAGTGGCCTACCTCGGGAACGGAAGGTCGTAGAGACTCGGGACCACTTTTGCCATTCTCAGCGCCCCAAAAACCCCCACCTAGGACTAGGTTTCAAGTCTCTAGGACCTTCCATTTTTAACCCTAACCCTAGCCCCCTAACCTAACCTAACCCTGACCCTGGCAAAGTGGCCTACCTTGGGAACGGAAGGTCGTAGAGACCGGGACCACTTTTCCCATTCTCAGCGCCCCCAAAAACCCCCACCTAGGACTAGGTTTCAAGTCTCTAGGACCTTCCATTTTTAACCCTAACCCTAGCCCTAACCTAACCCTAACCCTAACCTGACCCTGGCAAAGTGGCCTACCTCGGGAACGGAAGGTCGTAGAGACCGGGACCACTTTTCCCATTCTCAGCGCCCCAAAAACCCCCACCTAGGACTAGGTTTCAAGTCTCTAGGACCTTCCATTTTTAACCCTAACCCTAGCCCTAACCTAACCCTAACCCTAACCCTGACCCTGGCAAAGTGGCCTACCTTGGGAACGGAAGGTCGTAGAGACTCGGGACCACTTTTCCCATTCTCAGCGCCCCCAAAAACCCCCACCTAGGACTAGGTTTCAAGTCTCTAGGACCTTCCATTTTTTAACCCCTAACCCTAACCCTAACCCTAACCCTAACCCTGACCCTGGCAAAGTGGCCTACCCTCGGGAACGGAAGGTCGTAGAGACCCGGGACCACTTTTCCCATTCTCAGCGCCCCCAAAAACCCCCACCTAGGACTAGGTTTCAAGTCTCTAGGACCTTCCATTTTTAACCTAACCTAGCCCTAACCTAACCCTAACCTAACCCTGACCCTGGCAAAGTGGCCTACCTCGGGGAACGGAAGGTCGTAGAGACCGGGACCACTTTTCCCATTCTCAGCGCCCCCAAAACCCCCACCTAGGACTAGGTTTCAAGTCTCTAGGACCTTCCATTTTTAACCTAACCCTAGCCCCCTAACCCTAACCCTAACCCTAACCCTGACCCTGGCAAAGTGGCCTACCTTGGGAACGGAAGGTCGTAGAGACCCGGGACCACTTTTCCCATTCTCAGCGCCCCCAAAAACCCCACCTAGGACTAGGTTTCAAGTCTCTAGGACCTTCCCATTTTTAACCTAACCCTAGCCCTAACCCTAACCCTAACCCTAACCTGACCCTGGCAAAGTGGCCTACCTTGGGAACGGAAGGTCGTAGAGACCCGGGACCACTTTTCCCATTCTCAGCGCCCCCAAAAACCCCCACCTAGGACTAGGTTTCAAGTCTCTAGGACCTTCCATTTTTTTTTAACCTAACCCTAGCCTAACCCTAACCTAACCTAACCCTGACCCTGGCAAAGTGGCCTACCTCGGGAACGGAAGGTCGTAGAGACTCGGGACCACTTTTCCCATTCTCAGCGCCCCCAAAAACCCCCACCTAGGACTAGGTTTCAAGTCTCTAGGACCTTCCATTTTTAACCCTAACCTACCCTAACCCTAACCCTAACCTAACCTAACCTGACCCTGGCAAAGTGGCCTACCTTGGGAACGGAAGGTCGTAGAGACCGGGACCACTTTTCCCATTCTCAGCGCCCCAAAACCCCCACCTAGGACTAGGTTTCAAGTCTCTAGGACCTTCCATTTTTAACCCTAACCCTAGCCCCCTAACCCTAACCTAACCCTGACCCTGGCAAAGTGGCCTACCTTGGGAACGGAAGGTCGTAGAGACCGGGACCACTTTTCCCATTCTCAGCGCCCCAAAAAACCCCCACCTAGGACTAGGTTTCAAGTCTCTAGGACCTTCCATTTTTAACCCTACCCCCTAGCCCTAACCCTAACCCTAACCCTGACCCTGGCAAAGTGGCCTACCTTGGGAACGGAAGGTCGTAGAGACCCGGGACCACTTTTCCCATTCTCAGCGCCCCCAAAAACCCCCACCTAGGACTAGGTTTCAAGTCTCTAGGACCTTCCATTTTTTTTAACCTAACCCTAGCCCTAACCCTAACCCTAACCCTGACCCTGGCAAAGTGGCCTACCTTGGGAACGGAACGGAAGGTCGTAGAGACCGGGACCACTTTTCCCATTCTCAGCGCCCCCAAAACCCCCACCTAGGACTAGGTTTCAAGTCTCTAGGACCTTCCATTTTTAACCCCCTAGCCCTAACCTAACCTAACCCCTGACCCTGGCAAAGTGGCCTACCTTGGGAACGGAAGGTCGTAGAGACCCGGGACCACTTTTCCCATTCTCAGCGCCCCAAAACCCCCACCTAGGACTAGGTTTCAAGTCTCTAGGACCTTCCATTTTTTAACCCTAACCTAGCCCTAACCCTAACCCTAACCCTAACCCTGACCCTGGCAAAGTGGCCTACCTTGGGAACGGAAGGTCGTAGAGACCGGGACCACTTTTCCCATTCTCAGCGCCCCCAAAAACCCCCACCTAGGACTAGGTTTCAAGTCTCTAGGACCTTCCATTTTTAACCCTAACCCTAGCCCTAACCCTAACCCTAACCCTAACCCTGACCCTGGCAAAGTGGCCTACCTTGGGACGGAAGGTCGTAGAGACCGGGACCACTTTTCCCATTCTCAGCGCCCCAAAAACCCCCACCTAGGACTAGGTTTCAAGTCTCTAGGACCTTCCATTTTTAACCCTAACCCTAGCCCTAGCCCTAACCCTAACCTAACCCTAACCCCCTGGCAAAGTGGCCTACCCTTGGGAACGGAAGGTCGTAGAGACCGGGACCACTTTTCCCATTCTCAGCGCCCCCAAAAACCCCCACCTAGGACTAGGTTTCAAGTCTCTAGGACCTTCCATTTTTAACCTAACCCCTAAGCCCTAGCCCTAACCTAACCTAACCCTGACCCTGGCAAAGTGGCCTACCTTGGAACGGAAGGTCGTAGAGACCGGGACCCTTTTCCCATTCTCAGCGCCCCAAAAACCCCCACCTAGGACTAGGTTTCAAGTCTCTAGGACCTTCCATTTTTAACCCTAACCCTAGCCCTAACCCTAACCCCCTAACCCTGACCCTGGCAAAGTGGCCTACCTTGGGAACGGAAGGTCGTAGAGACCCGGGACCACTTTTCCCATTCTCAGCGCCCCCAAAAACCCCCACCTAGGACTAGGTTTCAAGTCTCTAGGACCTTCCATTTTTTAAACCCTAACCCCTAACCCTAACCTAACCCTGACCCTGGCAAAGTGGCCTACCTCGGGAACGGAAGGTCGTAGAGACTCGGGACCACTTTTCCCATTCTCAGCGCCCCCAAAAACCCCCACCTAGGACTAGGTTTCAAGTCTCTAGGACCTTCCATTTTTTTAAACCTAACCCTAGCCCTAACCCTAACCCTAACCCTAACCTGACCCTGGCAAAGTGGCCTACCTTGGGAACGGAAGGTCGTAGAGACCGGGACCACTTTTCCCATTCTCAGCGCCCCAAAAACCCCCACCTAGGACTAGGTTTCAAGTCTCTAGGACCTTCCATTTTTTAACCCTAACCCTAGCCCTAACCTAACCCTAACCCTAACCTGACCCTGGCAAAGTGGCCTACCTTGGGAACGGAAGGTCGTAGAGACTCGGGACCACTTTTCCCATTCTCAGCGCCCCCAAAAACCCCCACCTAGGACTAGGTTTCAAGTCTCTAGGACCTTCCATTTTTTTTAACCCTAACCCTAGCCCTAACCCTAACCCTAACCCTGACCCTGGCAAAGTGGCCTACCTTGGGAACGGAAGGTCGTAGAGACCGGGACCACTTTTCCCATTCTCAGCGCCCCCAAAAACCCCCACCTAGGACTAGGTTTCAAGTCTCTAGGACCTTCCATTTTTTTAACCTAACCCTAGCCCTAACCCTAACCCTAACCCTAACCTGACCCTGGCAAAGTGGCCTACCTTGGGAACGGAAGGTCGTAGAGACCCGGGACCACTTTTCCCATTCTCAGCGCCCCCCAAAAACCCCCACCTAGGACTAGGTTTCAAGTCTCTAGGACCTTCCATTTTTAACCTAACCTAACCTAACCCTAACCCTAACCCTACCCTGACCCTGGCAAAGTGGCCTACCTTGGGAACGGAAGGTCGTAGAGACCGGGACCACTTTTCCCATTCTCAGCGCCCCAAAAACCCCCACCTAGGACTAGGTTTCAAGTCTCTAGGACCTTCCATTTTTTTAACCTAACCCTAGCCCTAACCCTAACCCTAACCCTACCCTGACCCTGGCAAAGTGGCCTACCTTGGGAACGGAAGGTCGTAGAGACTCGGGACCACTTTTCCCATTCTCAGCGCCCCCAAAAACCCCCACCTAGGACTAGGTTTCAAGTCTCTAGGACCTTCCATTTTTAACCTAACCCTAGCCCCCCCTAACCCCTAACCCTAACCCTGACCCTGGCAAAGTGGCCTACCTTGGGAACGGAAGGTCGTAGAGACCGGGACCACTTTTCCCATTCTCAGCGCCCCAAAAACCCCCACCTAGGACTAGGTTTCAAGTCTCTAGGACCTTCCATTTTTTTTAACCTAACCCTAAGCCCTAACCCTAACCCTAACCCTAACCTAACCCTGGCAAAGTGGCCTACCTGGGAACGGAAGGTCGTAGAGACCCGGGACCACTTTTCCCATTCTCAGCGCCCCCAAAACCCCCACCTAGGACTAGGTTTCAAGTCTCTAGGACCTTCCATTTTTAACCCTAACCTAGCCCTAGCCCTAACCTAACCTAACCTAACCTGACCCTGGCAAAGTGGCCTACCTTGGGAACGGAAGGTCGTAGAGACCGGGACCACTTTTCCCATTCTCAGCGCCCCCAAAAACCCCCACCTAGGACTAGGTTTCAAGTCTCTAGGACCTTCCATTTTTAACCCTAACCCTAGCCCTAACCCTAACCCTAACCCTAACCTGACCCTGGCAAAGTGGCCTACCTGGGAACGGAAGGTCGTAGAGACCGGGACCACTTTTCCCATTCTCAGCGCCCCCAAAAACCCCCACCTAGGACTAGGTTTCAAGTCTCTAGGACCTTCCATTTTTAACCTAAGCCCTAGCCCTAACCTAACCCTAACCCTGACCCTGGCAAAGTGGCCTACCTTGGGGACGGAAGGTCGTAGAGACCCGGGACAACTTTTCCCATTCTCAGCGCCCCCAAAACCCCCACCTAGGACTAGGTTTCAAGTCTCTAGGACCTTCCATTTTTTAACCTAACCCTAGCCCCCTAACCCTAACCTAACCTACCCTGACCCTGGCAAAGTGGCCTACCTCGGGAACGGAAGGTCGTAGAGACCGGGACCACTTTTCCCATTCTCAGCGCCCCAAAAACCCCCACCTAGGACTAGGTTTCAAGTCTCTAGGACCTTCCATTTTTAACCCTAACCCTAGCCCTAACCCTAACCCTAACCCTAACCTAACCCTGGCAAAGTGGCCTACCTTGGGAACGGAAGGTCGTAGAGACCCGGGACCACTTTTCCCATTCTCAGCGCCCCCAAAACCCCCACCTAGGACTAGGTTTCAAGTCTCTAGGACCTTCCATTTTTTTTAACCTAACCCTAGCCCTAACCTAACCCTAACCCTAACCTGACCCTGGCAAAGTGGCCTACCTCGGGACGGAAGGTCGTAGAGACCGGGACCACTTTTCCCATTCTCAGCGCCCCCAAAACCCCCCACCTAGGACTAGGTTTCAAGTCTCTAGGACCTTCCATTTTTAACCTAACCCTAGCCCTAACCTAACCCTAACCCTAACCCTGACCCTGGCAAAGTGGCCTACCTTGGGAACGGAAGGTCGTAGAGACCCGGGACCACTTTTCCCATTCTCAGCGCCCCCAAAAACCCCCACCTAGGACTAGGTTTCAAGTCTCTAGGACCTTCCATTTTTTAACCCTAACCCTAAGCCCTAACCTAACCCTAACCCTAACCCTGACCCTGGCAAAGTGGCCTACCTTGGGAACGGAAGGTCGTAGAGACCGGGACCACTTTTCCCATTCTCAGCGCCCCCAAAAACCCCCACCTAGGACTAGGTTTCAAGTCTCTAGGACCTTCCATTTTTAACCTAACCCTAGCCCTAACCTAACCCTAACCTAACCTGACCCTGGCAAAGTGGCCTACCTTGGGAACGGAAGGTCGTAGAGACCGGGACCACTTTTCCCATTCTCAGCGCCCCCAAAAACCCCCACCTAGGACTAGGTTTCAAGTCTCTAGGACCTTCCATTTTTAACCTAACCTAACCCTAACCCTAACCCTAACCCTGACCCTGGCAAAGTGGCCTACCTTGGGAACGGAAGGTCGTAGAGACCCGGGACCACTTTTCCCATTCTCAGCGCCCCAAAAACCCCCCCCACCTAGGACTAGGTTTCAAGTCTCTAGGACCTTCCATTTTTTAACCTAACCCTAGCCCTAACCCTAACCCTAACCTAACCTAACCTGACCCTGGCAAAGTGGCCTACCTTGGGAACGGAAGGTCGTAGAGACCCGGGACCACTTTTCCCATTCTCAGCGCCCCCAAAAACCCCCACCTAGGACTAGGTTTCAAGTCTCTAGGACCTTCCATTTTTAACCTAACCCTAGCCCTAACCTAACCCTAACCCTAACCTGACCCTGGCAAAGTGGCCTACCTGGGAACGGAAGGTCGTAGAGACCGGGACCACTTTTCCCATTCTCAGCGCCCCAAAAACCCCCACCTAGGACTAGGTTTCAAGTCTCTAGGACCTTCCATTTTTAACCTAACCCTAGCCCTAACCTAACCCCTAACCCTAACCCTGACCCTGGCAAAGTGGCCTACCTTGGAACGGAAGGTCGTAGAGACCGGGACCACTTTTCCCATTCTCAGCGCCCCCAAAAACCCCCACCTAGGACTAGGTTTCAAGTCTCTAGGACCTTCCATTTTTTTAACCCTAACCCTAGCCCTAACCCTAACCTAACCTAACCCTGACCCTGGCAAAGTGGCCTACCTTGGGACGGAAGGTCGTAGAGACCGGGACCACTTTTCCCATTCTCAGCGCCCCCAAAAACCCCCACCTAGGACTAGGTTTCAAGTCTCTAGGACCTTCCATTTTTAACCTAACCCTAGCCCTAACCTAACCCTAACCCTAACCCTGACCCTGGCAAAGTGGCCTACCTTGGGAACGGAAGGTCGTAGAGACCCGGGACCACTTTTCCCATTCTCAGCGCCCCCAAAAACCCCCACCTAGGACTAGGTTTCAAGTCTCTAGGACCTTCCATTTTTAACCCTAACCCTAAGCCCTAACCCTAACCCTAACCCTAACCCTGACCCTGGCAAAGTGGCCTACCTCGGGAACGGAAGGTCGTAGAGACCGGGACCACTTTTCCCATTCTCAGCGCCCCAAAAACCCCCACCTAGGACTAGGTTTCAAGTCTCTAGGACCTTCCATTTTTAACCCTAACCCTAGCCCTAACCCTAACCCTAACCCCTAACCTAACCCTGACCCTGGCAAAGTGGCCTACCTTGGAACGGAAGGTCGTAGAGACCGGGACCACTTTTCCCATTCTCAGCGCCCCCAAAACCCCCACCTAGGACTAGGTTTCAAGTCTCTAGGACCTTCCATTTTTTAACCCTAACCCTAGCCCTAACCCTAACCTAACCTAACCCTGACCCTGGCAAAGTGGCCTACCTTGGGACGGAAGGTCGTAGAGACCCGGGACCACTTTTCCCATTCTCAGCGCCCCAAAAACCCCCACCTAGGACTAGGTTTCAAGTCTCTAGGACCTTCCATTTTTAACCTAACCCCTAGCCCTAACCTAACCTAACCCTAACCCTGACCCTGGCAAAGTGGCCTACCTCGGGAACGGAAGGTCGTAGAGACCGGGACCACTTTTCCCATTCTCAGCGCCCCAAAAACCCCCACCTAGGACTAGGTTTCAAGTCTCTAGGACCTTCCATTTTTTAACCCCTAACCCTAGCCCTAACCTAACCCTAACCTGACCCTGGCAAAGTGGCCTACCTGGGGGACGGAAGGTCGTAGAGACCGGGACCACTTTTCCCATTCTCAGCGCCCCCAAAAACCCCCACCTAGGACTAGGTTTCAAGTCTCTAGGACCTTCCATTTTTAACCTAACCCTAGCCCTAACCTAACCCTAACCCTAACCTGACCCTGGCAAAGTGGCCTACCTCGGGAACGGAAGGTCGTAGAGACCGGGACCACTTTTGCCATTCTCAGCGCCCCCAAAAACCCCCACCTAGGACTAGGTTTCAAGTCTCTAGGACCTTCCATTTTTTTAACCTAACCCTAGCCCTAACCTAACCCTAACCCTAACCCTGACCCTGGCAAAGTGGCCTACCTTGGGGAACGGAAGGTCGTAGAGACCGGGACCACTTTTCCCATTCTCAGCGCCCCAAAAACCCCCACCTAGGACTAGGTTTCAAGTCTCTAGGACCTTCCATTTTTTTAACCCTAACCCTAGCCCTAACCTAACCCTAACCTAACCTAACCTAACCCTAACCCTGACCCTGGCAAAGTGGCCTACCTTGGGAACGGAAGGTCGTAGAGACCCGGGACCACTTTTCCCATTCTCAGCGCCCCCAAAAACCCCCACCTAGGACTAGGTTTCAAGTCTCTAGGACCTTCCATTTTTTTAACCTAACCCTAACCCTAACCCTAACCCTAACCCTAACCTAACCTAACCTGACCCTGGCAAAGTGGCCTACCTTGGGAACGGAAGGTCGTAGAGACCCGGGACACTTTTCCCATTCTCAGCGCCCCAAAAACCCCCACCTAGGACTAGGTTTCAAGTCTCTAGGACCTTCCATTTTTAACCCTAACCCTAACCCCTAACCCTAACCCTAACCTGACCCTGGCAAAGTGGCCTACCTTGGGAACGGAAGGTCGTAGAGACCGGGACAACTTTTCCCATTCTCAGCGCCCCCAAAAACCCCCACCTAGGACTAGGTTTCAAGTCTCTAGGACCTTCCATTTTTAACCCTAACCCTAGCCCCCTAACCCTAACCCTAACCTGACCCTGGCAAAGTGGCCTACCTTGGGAACGGAAGGTCGTAGAGACCCGGGACCACTTTTCCCATTCTCAGCGCCCCCAAAAACCCCCACCTAGGACTAGGTTTCAAGTCTCTAGGACCTTCCATTTTTTAACCCTAACCCTAGCCCTAACCCTAACCCTAACCCTAACCCTGACCCTGGCAAAGTGGCCTACCTTGGGAACGGAAGGTCGTAGAGACTCGGGACCACTTTTCCCATTCTCAGCGCCCCAAAAACCCCCACCTAGGACTAGGTTTCAAGTCTCTAGGACCTTCCATTTTTTTTTAACCCTAACCCTAGCCCTAACCCTAACCCTAACCCTGACCCTGGCAAAGTGGCCTACCTTGGGAACGGAAGGTCGTAGAGACCGGGACAACTTTTCCCATTCTCAGCGCCCCAAAAACCCCCACCTAGGACTAGGTTTCAAGTCTCTAGGACCTTCCATTTTTAACCTAACCCTAGCCCTAACCTAACCCTAACCTAACCCTGACCCTGGCAAAGTGGCCTACCTTGGGAACGGAAGGTCGTAGAGACCCGGGACCACTTTTCCCATTCTCAGCGCCCCCAAAAACCCCACCTAGGACTAGGTTTCAAGTCTCTAGGACCTTCCATTTTTAACCTAACCTAACCTAGCCCTAACCCCTAACCCTAACCCTAACCTGACCCTGGCAAAGTGGCCTACCTTGGGAACGGAAGGTCGTAGAGACCGGGACCACTTTTCCCATTCTCAGCGCCCCCAAAACCCCCACCTAGGACTAGGTTTCAAGTCTCTAGGACCTTCCATTTTTCTAACCCTAACCCTAACCCTAACCCTAACCCTAACCCTAACCCTACCCTGACCCTGGCAAAGTGGCCTACCTTGGGAACGGAAGGTCGTAGAGACCGGGACCACTTTTCCCATTCTCAGCGCCCCCAAAACCCCCACCTAGGACTAGGTTTCAAGTCTCTAGGACCTTCCATTTTTAACCCTAACCCTAGCCCTAACCCCTAACCCTAACCCTGACCCTGGCAAAGTGGCCTACCTTGGGAACGGAAGGTCGTAGAGACCGGGACCACTTTTCCCATTCTCAGCGCCCCAAAAACCCCCACCTAGGACTAGGTTTCAAGTCTCTAGGACCTTCCATTTTTAACCTAACCCTAGCCTAACCTAACCCTAACCCTAACCTGACCCTGGCAAAGTGGCCTACCTGGGAACGGAAGGTCGTAGAGACCGGGACCACTTTTCCCATTCTCAGCGCCCCCAAAAACCCCCACCTAGGACTAGGTTTCAAGTCTCTAGGACCTTCCATTTTTTAACCCTAACCCTAGCCCTAACCCCTAACCTAACCCTAACCTGACCCTGGCAAAGTGGCCTACCTTGGGACGGAAGGTCGTAGAGACCGGGACCACTTTTCCCATTCTCAGCGCCCCCAAAAACCCCCACCTAGGACTAGGTTTCAAGTCTCTAGGACCTTCCATTTTTAACCCTAACCCCTAACCCTAACCTAACCCTAACCCTGACCCTGGCAAAGTGGCCTACCTTGGGAACGGAAGGTCGTAGAGACCCGGGACCACTTTTCCCATTCTCAGCGCCCCCAAAACCCCCACCTAGGACTAGGTTTCAAGTCTCTAGGACCTTCCATTTTTAACCCTAACCCTAGCCCTAACCCCTAACCTAACCCTAACCCTGACCCTGGCAAAGTGGCCTACCTTGGGAACGGAAGGTCGTAGAGACCGGGACCACTTTTCCCATTCTCAGCGCCCCCAAAAACCCCCACCTAGGACTAGGTTTCAAGTCTCTAGGACCTTCCATTTTTAACCTAACCCTAGCCCCCCCTAACCCTAACCTAACCCTAACCTGACCCTGGCAAAGTGGCCTACCTTGGGAACGGAAGGTCGTAGAGACCCGGGACCACTTTCCCATTCTCAGCGCCCCCAAAAACCCCCACCTAGGACTAGGTTTCAAGTCTCTAGGACCTTCCATTTTTAACCCTAACCCTAGCCCTAACCTAACCCTAACCCTAACCTGACCCTGGCAAAGTGGCCTACCTTGGGACGGAAGGTCGTAGAGACCGGGACCACTTTTCCCATTCTCAGCGCCCCCAAAAACCCCCACCTAGGACTAGGTTTCAAGTCTCTAGGACCTTCCATTTTTAACCCTAACCCTAGCCCTAACCCTAACCCCTAACCCTAACCCTGACCCTGGCAAAGTGGCCTACCTCGGGAACGGAAGGTCGTAGAGACCCGGGACCACTTTTCCCATTCTCAGCGCCCTCAAAAACCCCCACCTAGGACTAGGTTTCAAGTCTCTAGGACCTTCATTTTTTTTAACCCTAACCCTAGCCCTAACCTAACCCTAACCTAACCCTGACCCTGGCAAAGTGGCCTACCTTGGGAACGGAAGGTCGTAGAGACCGGGACCACTTTTCCCATTCTCAGCGCCCCCAAAAACCCCCACCTAGGACTAGGTTTCAAGTCTCTAGGACCTTCCATTTTTAACCCCCCTAGCCCTAACCCTAACCCTAACCCTAACCCTGACCCTGGCAAAGTGGCCTACCTCGGGAACGGAAGGTCGTAGAGACTCGGGACCACTTTTCCCATTCTCAGCGCCCCCAAAAACCCCCCACCTAGGACTAGGTTTCAAGTCTCTAGGACCTTCCATTTTTTTAACCCTAACCCTAACCCTACCCTAACCCTAACCTAACCTAACCCTAACCCTGACCCTGGCAAAGTGGCCTACCTTGGGAACGGAAGGTCGTAGAGACCGGGACCACTTTTCCCATTCTCAGCGCCCCAAAAACCCCCACCTAGGACTAGGTTTCAAGTCTCTAGGACCTTCCATTTTTAACCTAACCCTAGCCCTAACCCTAACCTAACCTAACCTGACCCTGGCAAAGTGGCCTACCTTGGGAACGGAACGGAAGGTCGTAGAGACCGGGACCACTTTTTCCCATTCTCAGCGCCCCCAAAAACCCCCACCTAGGACTAGGTTTCAAGTCTCTAGGACCTTCCATTTTTTTTAACCTAACCCTAGCCCTAACCCTAACCCTAACCCTAACCCTGACCCTGGCAAAGTGGCCTACCTTGGGAACGGAAGGTCGTAGAGACCGGGACCACTTTTCCCATTCTCAGCGCCCCCAAAACCCCCACCTAGGACTAGGTTTCAAGTCTCTAGGACCTTCCATTTTTAACCTAACCCTAGCCCTAACCCTAACCCTAACCCTAACCCTGACCCCTGGCAAAGTGGCCTACCTTGGGAACGGAAGGTCGTAGAGACCGGGACCACTTTCCCATTCTCAGCGCCCCAAAAACCCCCACCTAGGACTAGGTTTCAAGTCTCTAGGACCTTCCATTTCCTTAACCCTAACCCTAGCCCTAACCCTAACCCTAACCCTAACCCTGACCCTGGCAAAGTGGCCTACCTTGGGAACGGAAGGTCGTAGAGACCGGGACCACTTTTCCCATTCTCAGCGCCCCAAAAACCCCCACCTAGGACTAGGTTTCAAGTCTCTAGGACCTTCCATTTTTTAACCCTAGCCCCCTAACCCTAACCCTAACCCTAACCCTAACCTGACCCTGGCAAAGTGGCCTACCTCGGGGGAACGGAAGGTCGTAGAGACCGGGACCACTTTTCCCATTCTCAGCGCCCCCAAAAACCCCCACCTAGGACTAGGTTTCAAGTCTCTAGGACCTTCCATTTTTTTAAACCTAACCCTAGCCCTAACCCTAACCCTAACCTAACCCTGACCCTGGCAAAGTGGCCTACCTTGGGAACGGAAGGTCGTAGAGACCGGGACCACTTTTTCCCATTCTCAGCGCCCCCAAAAACCCCCACCTAGGACTAGGTTTCAAGTCTCTAGGACCTTCCATTTTTTTAACCTAACCCTAGCCCTAACCCTAACCCTAACCCTAACCCTGACCCTGGCAAAGTGGCCTACCTTGGGAACGGAAGGTCGTAGAGACCCGGGACCACTTTTCCCATTCTCAGCGCCCCCCAAAACCCCCACCTAGGACTAGGTTTCAAGTCTCTAGGACCTTCCATTTTTAACCTAACCCTAGCCCTAACCCCCCTAACCCTAACCCTAACCCTGACCCTGGCAAAGTGGCCTACCTCGGGAACGGAAGGTCGTAGAGACTCGGGACCACTTTTCCCATTCTCAGCGCCCCAAAAACCCCCACCTAGGACTAGGTTTCAAGTCTCTAGGACCTTCCATTTTTAACCCTAACCCTAGCCCTAACCCTAACCCCCTAACCCTGACCCTGGCAAAGTGGCCTACCTTGGGAACGGAAGGTCGTAGAGACCCGGGGAACTTTTCCCATTCTCAGCGCCCCAAAAACCCCCACCTAGGACTAGGTTTCAAGTCTCTAGGACCTTCCATTTTTAACCTAACCCTAGCCCTAACCTAACCCTAACCTAACCCTGACCCTGGCAAAGTGGCCTACCTGGGAACGGAAGGTCGTAGAGACCGGGACCACTTTTCCCATTCTCAGCGCCCCCAAAAACCCCCACCTAGGACTAGGTTTCAAGTCTCTAGGACCTTCCATTTTTAACCTAACCCTAGCCCCCTAACCCTAACCCTAACCTAACCTGACCCTGGCAAAGTGGCCTACCTTGGGAACGGAAGGTCGTAGAGACTCGGGACCACTTTTCCCATTCTCAGCGCCCCCAAAAACCCCCACCTAGGACTAGGTTTCAAGTCTCTAGGACCTTCCATTTTTTTTAACCTAACCCTAGCCCTAACCTAACCCTAACCCTAACCCTGACCCTGGCAAAGTGGCCTACCTTGGGAACGGAAGGTCGTAGAGACCGGGACAACTTTTCCCATTCTCAGCGCCCCAAAAACCCCCACCTAGGACTAGGTTTCAAGTCTCTAGGACCTTCCATTTTTTAACCTAACCCCCTAACCCTAACCTAACCTAACCCTGACCCTGGCAAAGTGGCCTACCTTGGGAACGGAAGGTCGTAGAGACCCGGGACCACTTTTCCCATTCTCAGCGCCCCCAAAAACCCCCACCTAGGACTAGGTTTCAAGTCTCTAGGACCTTCCATTTTTTTAACCCTAACCCTAGCCCTAACCCTAACCCTAACCTAACCCTGACCCTGGCAAAGTGGCCTACCTTGGGAACGGAAGGTCGTAGAGACCGGGACCACTTTTCCCATTCTCAGCGCCCCCAAAAACCCCCACCTAGGACTAGGTTTCAAGTCTCTAGGACCTTCCATTTTTAACCCTAACCCTAGCCCTAACCCCTAACCCTAACCCCTGACCCTGGCAAAGTGGCCTACCTTGGGAACGGAAGGTCGTAGAGACCGGGACCACTTTTCCCATTCTCAGCGCCCCCAAAAACCCCCACCTAGGACTAGGTTTCAAGTCTCTAGGACCTTCCATTTTTTAACCCCTAGCCCTAACCTAACCTAACCCTAACCCTGACCCTGGCAAAGTGGCCTACCTCGGGAACGGAAGGTCGTAGAGACCGGGACCACTTTTCCCATTCTCAGCGCCCCAAAAACCCCCACCTAGGACTAGGTTTCAAGTCTCTAGGACCTTCCATTTTTAACCCTAACCCTAACCCTAACCCTAACCCTAAACCCTAACCCTGACCCTGGCAAAGTGGCCTACCTTGGGAACGGAAGGTCGTAGAGACCGGGACCACTTTTCCCATTCTCAGCGCCCCAAAACCCCCACCTAGGACTAGGTTTCAAGTCTCTAGGACCTTCCATTTTTAACCTAACCCTAGCCCCCTAACCCTAACCCTAACCCTAACCCTGACCCTGGCAAAGTGGCCTACCTTGGGAACGGAAGGTCGTAGAGACCCGGGACACTTTTCCCATTCTCAGCGCCCCCAAAAACCCCCACCTAGGACTAGGTTTCAAGTCTCTAGGACCTTCCATTTTTTTAACCCTAACCCTAGCCCTAACCCTAACCCTGGCAAAGTGGCCTACCTTGGGAACGGAAGGTCGTAGAGACTCGGGACCACTTTTCCCATTCTCAGCGCCCCCAAAAACCCCCACCTAGGACTAGGTTTCAAGTCTCTAGGACCTTCCATTTTTAACCTAACCCTAGCCCTAACCCCCTAACCCTAACCTAACCCTGACCCTGGCAAAGTGGCCTACCTCGGGAACGGAAGGTCGTAGAGACTCGGGACCACTTTTCCCATTCTCAGCGCCCCCAAAAACCCCCACCTAGGACTAGGTTTCAAGTCTCTAGGACCTTCCATTTTTAACCTAACCCTAACCCTAACCTAACCCTAACCTGACCCTGGCAAAGTGGCCTACCTTGGGAACGGAAGGTCGTAGAGACCGGGACCACTTTTCCCATTCTCAGCGCCCCAAAACCCCCACCTAGGACTAGGTTTCAAGTCTCTAGGACCTTCCATTTTTAACCCTAACCCTAGCCCTAACCCCTAACCCCTAACCCTGACCCTGGCAAAGTGGCCTACCTTGGGAACGGAAGGTCGTAGAGACTCGGGACCACTTTTCCCATTCTCAGCGCCCCAAAAACCCCCACCTAGGACTAGGTTTCAAGTCTCTAGGACCTTCCATTTTTTTTAACCCTAACCCTAGCCCTAACCCTAACCCTAACCCTAACCCTGACCCTGGCAAAGTGGCCTACCTGGGAACGGAAGGTCGTAGAGACCCGGGACCACTTTTCCCATTCTCAGCGCCCCCAAAAACCCCCACCTAGGACTAGGTTTCAAGTCTCTAGGACCTTCCATTTTTAACCCTAACCTAGCCCTAACCCTAACCCTAACCCTAACCTGACCCTGGCAAAGTGGCCTACCTTGGGAACGGAAGGTCGTAGAGACCGGGACCACTTTTCCCATTCTCAGCGCCCCAAAAACCCCCACCTAGGACTAGGTTTCAAGTCTCTAGGACCTTCCATTTTTAACCTAACCCTAGCCCTAACCCCTAACCCTAACCCTAACCCCCTGGCAAAGTGGCCTACTTGGGAACGGAAGGTCGTAGAGACCCGGGACCACTTTTCCCATTCTCAGCGCCCCAAAACCCCCACCTAGGACTAGGTTTCAAGTCTCTAGGACCTTCCATTTTTAACCCTAACCCTAGCCCTAACCCTAACCTAACCCTAACCCTGACCCTGGCAAAGTGGCCTACCTTGGGAACGGAAGGTCGTAGAGACCGGGACCACTTTTCCCATTCTCAGCGCCCCAAAAACCCCCACCTAGGACTAGGTTTCAAGTCTCTAGGACCTTCCATTTTTAACCTAACCCTAGCCCTAACCCTAACCTAACCCTAACCCTGACCCTGGCAAAGTGGCCTACCTTGGGAACGGAAGGTCGTAGAGACCCGGGACCACTTTTTCCCATTCTCAGCGCCCCAAAAACCCCCACCTAGGACTAGGTTTCAAGTCTCTAGGACCTTCCATTTTTAACCCTAACCCTAGCCCTAACCTAACCCCTAACCCTGACCCTGGCAAAGTGGCCTACCTTGGGAACGGAAGGTCGTAGAGACCCGGGACCACTTTTCCCATTCTCAGCGCCCCCAAAAACCCCCACCTAGGACTAGGTTTCAAGTCTCTAGGACCTTCCATTTTTAACCTAACCCTAGCCCTAACCCTAACCCTAACCCTACCCCTAGCCCTGACCCTGGCAAAGTGGCCTACCTCGGGAACGGAAGGTCGTAGAGACTCGGGACCACTTTTCCCATTCTCAGCGCCCCCAAAACCCCCACCTAGGACTAGGTTTCAAGTCTCTAGGACCTTCCATTTTTTAACCCTAACCCTAGCCCCTAACCCTAACCCTAACCCTGACCCTGGTAATGTGGCCTACCTTGGGGACGGAAGGTCGTAGAGACCCGGGACCACTTTTCCCATTCTCAGCGCCCCAAAAACCCCCACCTAGGACTAGGTTTTAAGTCTCTAGGACCTTCCGTTTTTTAAACCCTAACCCTAGCCCTAACCCTAACCCTAACCCTAACCCTGACCCTGGCAAAGTGGCCTACCTTGGGAACGGAAGGTCGTAGAGACCCGGGACCACTTTTCCCATTCTCCAGCGCCCCCAAAACCCCCACCTAGGACTAGGTTTCAAGTCTCTAGGACCTTCCATTTTTAACCTAACCCTAGCCCTAACCCTAACCCTAACCTAACCTAACCTGACCCTGGCAAAGTGGCCTACCTTGGGAACGGAAGGTCGTAGAGACCGGGACCACTTTTCCCATTCTCAGCGCCCCAAAAACCCCCACCTAGGACTAGGTTTCAAGTCTCTAGGACCTTCCATTTTTAACCCTAACCCTAGCCCCCTAACCCTAACCCTAACCTAACCTGACCCTGGCAAAGTGGCCTACCTTGGGAACGGAAGGTCGTAGAGACCGGGACCACTTTTCCCATTCTCAGCGCCCCCAAAAACCCCCACCTAGGACTAGGTTTCAAGTCTCTAGGACCTTCCATTTTTAACCCTAACCCTAGCCCTAACCCTAACCCTAACCCCTGACCCTGGCAAAGTGGCCTACCTTGGGAACGGAAGGTCGTAGAGACCGGGACCACTTTTCCCATTCTCAGCGCCCCCAAAACCCCCACCTAGGACTAGGTTTCAAGTCTCTAGGACCTTCCATTTTTTAACCCTAACCCTAACCCTAACCCTAACCCTAACCCTGACCCTGGCAAAGTGGCCTACCTTGGGAACGGAAGGTCGTAGAGACCCGGGACCACTTTTCCCATTCTCAGCGCCCCCAAAAACCCCCACCTAGGACTAGGTTTCAAGTCTCTAGGACCTTCCATTTTTAACCCTAACCCTAACCCTAACCCTAACCCTAACCTAACCCTGACCCTGGCAAAGTGGCCTACCTTGGGAACGGAAGGTCGTAGAGACCGGGACCACTTTTCCCATTCTCAGCGCCCCAAAACCCCCACCTAGGACTAGGTTTCAAGTCTCTAGGACCTTCCATTTTTAACCTAACCCTAGCCCTAACCTAACCCTAACCTAACCCTGACCCTGGCAAAGTGGCCTACCTCGGGAACGGAAGGTCGTAGAGACTCGGGACCACTTTTCCCATTCTCAGCGCCCCAAAAACCCCCACCTAGGACTAGGTTTCAAGTCTCTAGGACCTTCCATTTTTAACCCTAACCCTAGCCCCTAACCCTAACCTAACCCTGACCCTGGCAAAGTGGCCTACCTTGGGAACGGAAGGTCGTAGAGACCGGGACCACTTTTCCCATTCTCAGCGCCCCCAAAACCCCCACCTAGGACTAGGTTTCAAGTCTCTAGGACCTTCCATTTTTTTAACCCTAACCTAGCCTAACCTAACCCTAACCTAACCTGACCCTGGCAAAGTGGCCTACCTCGGGAACGGAAGGTCGTAGAGACCGGGACCACTTTTCCCATTCTCAGCGCCCCCCAAAACCCCCACCTAGGACTAGGTTTCAAGTCTCTAGGACCTTCCATTTTTAACCCTAACCCTAGCCCTAACCCTAACCCTAACCCTGACCCTGGCAAAGTGGCCTACCTTGGGAACGGAAGGTCGTAGAGACTCGGGACCACTTTTCCCATTCTCAGCGCCCCCAAAAACCCCCACCTAGGACTAGGTTTCAAGTCTCTAGGACCTTCCATTTTTAACCCTAACCCTAGCCCCCTAACCCTAACCCTAACCCTAACCCTGACCCTGGCAAAGTGGCCTACCTTGGGAACGGAAGGTCGTAGAGACCGGGACCACTTTTGCCATTCTCAGCGCTCCCAAAAACCCCCACCTAAGACGAGGTTTGAAGTCTCTAGGACCTTCCATTTTTAACCCTAACCCTAACCCTAGCCTAACCCTAACCCTAACCCTAACCCTGACCCTGGCAAAGTGGCCTACCTTGGGAACGGAAGGTCGTAGAGACCCGGGACAACTTTTCCCATTCTCAGCGCCCCCAAAAACCCCCACCTAGGACTAGGTTTCAAGTCTCTAGGACCTTCCATTTTTTAACCTAACCCTAGCCCTAACCCTAACCCTAACCCTAACCCTGACCCTGGCAAAGTGGCCTACCTTGGGAACGGAAGGTCGTAGAGACCGGGACCACTTTTCCCATTCTCAGCGCCCCCAAAAACCCCACCTAGGACTAGGTTTCAAGTCTCTAGGACCTTCCATTTTTAACCTAACCTAGCCCTAGCCCTAACCCTAACCCTAACCTAACCCTGGCAAAGTGGCCTACCTTGGGACGGAAGGTCGTAGAGACCCGGGACCACTTTTCCCATTCTCAGCGCCCCAAAAACCCCCACCTAGGACTAGGTTTCAAGTCTCTAGGACCTTCCATTTTTAACCTAACCCTAGCCCTAACCTAACCCTAACCTGACCCTGGCAAAGTGGCCTACCTCGGGAACGGAAGGTCGTAGAGACCGGGACCACTTTTCCCATTCTCAGCGCCCCCAAAACCCCCACCTAGGACTAGGTTTCAAGTCTCTAGGACCTTCCATTTTTAACCCTAACCCTAGCCCCCTAACCCTAACCCTAACCCTGACCCTGGCAAAGTGGCCTACCTTGGGAACGGAAGGTCGTAGAGACCGGGACCACTTTTCCCATTCTCAGCGCCCCAAAAACCCCCACCTAGGACTAGGTTTCAAGTCTCTAGGACCTTCCATTTTTAACCTAACCTAACCCTAGCCCCCTAACCTAACCTAACCCTGACCCTGGCAAAGTGGCCTACCTTGGGAACGGAAGGTCGTAGAGACCCGGGACCACTTTTCCCATTCTCAGCGCCCCCAAAACCCCCACCTAGGACTAGGTTTCAAGTCTCTAGGACCTTCCATTTTTAACCTAACCTAGCCCTAACCCTAACCCTAAACCCTAACCCTGACCCTGGCAAAGTGGCCTACCTGGGAACGGAAGGTCGTAGAGACTCGGGACCACTTTTCCCATTCTCAGCGCCCCAAAAACCCCCACCTAGGACTAGGTTTCAAGTCTCTAGGACCTTCCATTTTTTTTAACCCTAACCCTAGCCCTAACCCTAACCTAACCTAACCCTGACCCTGGCAAAGTGGCCTACCTTGGGAACGGAAGGTCGTAGAGACCGGGACCACTTTTCCCATTCTCAGCGCCCCCAAAAACCCCCACCTAGGACTAGGTTTCAAGTCTCTAGGACCTTCCATTTTTTAACCCTAACCCTAGCCCTAACCCTAACCCTAACCTAACCCTAACCCTAACCCTAACCCTGGCAAAGTGGCCTACCTTGGGAACGGAAGGTCGTAGAGACCGGGACCACTTTTCCCATTCTCAGCGCCCCCAAAAACCCCCACCTAGGACTAGGTTTCAAGTCTCTAGGACCTTCCATTTTTAACCCTAACCCTAGCCCCCCCTAACCCTAACCTAACCCTGACCCTGGCAAAGTGGCCTACCTCGGGAACGGAAGGTCGTAGAGACCGGGACCACTTTTCCCATTCTCAGCCCCAAAACCCCCACCTAGGACTAGGTTTCAAGTCTCTAGGACCTTCCATTTTTAACCTAACCCTAACCTAACCCTAACCCTAACCCTGACCCTGGCAAAGTGGCCTACCTTGGGAACGGAAGGTCGTAGAGACCGGGACAACTTTTCCCATTCTCAGCGCCCCAAAAACCCCCACCTAGGACTAGGTTTCAAGTCTCTAGGACCTTCCATTTTTAACCCTAACCCCTAGCCCTAACCTAACCTAACCCTGACCCCTGGCAAAGTGGCCTACCTTGGGAACGGAAGGTCGTAGAGACCCGGGACCACTTTTCCCATTCTCAGCGCCCCCAAAAACCCCCACCTAGGACTAGGTTTCAAGTCTCTAGGACCTTCCATTTTTTAACCCTAACCCTAGCCCTAACCCTAACCCCTAACCTAACCTGACCCTGGCAAAGTGGCCTACCTTGGGAACGGAAGGTCGTAGAGACCGGGACCACTTTTCCCATTCTCAGCGCCCCCAAAAACCCCCACCTAGGACTAGGTTTCAAGTCTCTAGGACCTTCCATTTTTAACCCTAACCCTACCCTAAGCCCCCTAACCCTAACCCTAACCCTGACCCTGGCAAAGTGGCCTACCTTGGGAACGGAAGGTCGTAGAGACCGGGACCACTTTTCCCATTCTCAGCGCCCCAAAAACCCCACCTAGGACTAGGTTTCAAGTCTCTAGGACCTTCCATTTTTTTAACCTAACCCTAGCCCTAACCTAACCTAACCTAACCCTGACCCTGGCAAAGTGGCCTACCTTGGGACGGAAGGTCGTAGAGACCCGGGACCACTTTTCCCATTCTCAGCGCCCCCAAAAACCCCCACCTAGGACTAGGTTTCAAGTCTCTAGGACCTTCCATTTTTAACCTAACCCTAGCCCTAACCTAACCTAACCTAACCCTGACCCTGGCAAAGTGGCCTACCTTGGGAACGGAAGGTCGTAGAGACCCGGGACCACTTTTCCCATTCTCAGCGCCCCCAAAAACCCCCACCTAGGACTAGGTTTCAAGTCTCTAGGACCTTCCATTTTTAACCCTAACCCTAGCCCTAACCCTAACCTAACCCTACCCTGACCCTGGCAAAGTGGCCTACCTTGGGAACGGAAGGTCGTAGAGACCGGGACCACTTTTCCCATTCTCAGCGCCCCCAAAACCCCCACCTAGGACTAGGTTTCAAGTCTCTAGGACCTTCCATTTTTAACCTAACCCCTAGCCTAACCCTAACCCTAACCTAACCTGACCCTGGCAAAGTGGCCTACCTCGGGAACGGAAGGTCGTAGAGACTCGGGACCACTTTTCCCATTCTCAGCGCCCCCAAAACCCCCACCTAGGACTAGGTTTCAAGTCTCTAGGACCTTCCATTTTTAACCTAACCTAGCCCTAACCCTAACCTAACCTAACCTGACCCTGGCAAAGTGGCCTACCTTGGGAACGGAAGGTCGTAGAGACCGGGACCACTTTTCCCATTCTCAGCGCCCCCAAAAACCCCCACCTAGGACTAGGTTTCAAGTCTCTAGGACCTTCCATTTTTAACCCTAACCTAGCCCTAACCCTAACCTAACCCTAACCTGACCCTGGCAAAGTGGCCTACCTTGGGAACGGAAGGTCGTAGAGACCCGGGACCACTTTTCCCATTCTCAGCGCCCTCAAAAACCCCCACCTAGGACTAGGTTTCAAGTCTCTAGGACCTTCCATTTTTAACCTAACCCTAGCCCTAACCCCCTAACCTAACCTGACCCTGGCAAAGTGGCCTACCTTGGGAACGGAAGGTCGTAGAGACCGGGACCACTTTTCCCATTCTCAGCGCCCCCAAAAACCCCCACCTAGGACTAGGTTTCAAGTCTCTAGGACCTTCCATTTTTAACCCTAACCCTAGCCCTAACCTAACCCTAACCCTAACCTGACCCTGGCAAAGTGGCCTACCTTGGGAACGGAAGGTCGTAGAGACTCGGGACCACTTTTCCCATTCTCAGCGCCCCCAAAACCCCCACCTAGGACTAGGTTTCAAGTCTCTAGGACCTTCCATTTTTAACCCTAACCCTAGCCCTAACCCTAACCTAACCCTAACCCTAACCCTGACCCTGGCAAAGTGGCCTACCTTGGAACGGAAGGTCGTAGAGACCGGGACCACTTTTCCCATTCTCAGCGCCCCCAAAAACCCCCACCTAGGACTAGGTTTCAAGTCTCTAGGACCTTCCATTTTTAACCCTAACCCTAGCCCTAACCCTAACCTAACCCTAACCTGACCCTGGCAAAGTGGCCTACCTTGGGAACGGAAGGTCGTAGAGACCGGGACAACTTTTCCCATTCTCAGCGCCCCCAAAAACCCCACCTAGGACTAGGTTTCAAGTCTCTAGGACCTTCCATTTTTAACCTAACCCTAACCTAGCCCTAACCTAACCCTAACCCTAACCCTGACCCTGGCAAAGTGGCCTACCTTGGGAACGGAAGGTCGTAGAGACCCGGGACCACTTTTCCCATTCTCAGCGCCCCCAAAAACCCCCACCTAGGACTAGGTTTCAAGTCTCTAGGACCTTCCATTTTTAACCTAACCCTAGCCCTAACCCTAACCCTAACCCTGACCCTGGCAAAGTGGCCTACCTTGGGAACGGAAGGTCGTAGAGACCGGGACAACTTTTCCCATTCTCAGCGCCCCAAAAACCCCCACCTAGGACTAGGTTTCAAGTCTCTAGGACCTTCCATTTTTTTTTTTTTTTTTCTAACCCTAACCCTAACCTAACCTAACCCTAACCCTGACCCTGGCAAAGTGGCCTACCTCGGGAACGGAAGGTCGTAGAGACCGGGACCACTTTCCCATTCTCAGCGCCCCAAAAACCCCACCTAGGACTAGGTTTCAAGTCTCTAGGACCTTCCATTTTTAACCCTAACCCTAGCCTAACCCTAACCCTAACCTAACCTGACCCTGGCAAAGTGGCCTACCTTGGGAACGGAAGGTCGTAGAGACCGGGACCACTTTTCCCATTCTCAGCGCCCCAAAAACCCCCACCTAGGACTAGGTTTCAAGTCTCTAGGACCTTCCATTTTTTAACCCTAACCCTAGCACTAACCATAACCCTAACCCCCTGACCCTGGCAAAGTGGCCTACCTTGGGAACGGAAGGTCGTAGAGACCAGGGACCACTTTTCCCATTCTCAGCGCCCCAAAAACCCCACCTAGGACTAGGTTTCAAGTCTCTAGGACCTTCCATTTTTAACCCTAACCCTAGCCCTAACCCTAACCCTAACCCTAACCCTGGCAAAGTGGCCTACCTCGGGAACGGAAGGTCGTAGAGACTCGGGACCACTTTTCCCATTCTCAGCGCCCCCAAAAACCCCCACCTAGGACTAGGTTTCAAGTCTCTAGGACCTTCCATTTTTAACCTAACCCTAGCCCTAACCTAACCTAACCCTAACCTAACCCCCTAACCCTAACCCTAACCCTAACCATTCTGATTTTGCCTTCAACTTCTATGGTAACGTTGACCCGAAAAAATTCTGATTTTGCCTTCAACTTCTATGGTAACGTTGACCCGAACCCTGACCCTGGCCCTGACCCTAACCCTGACCCCAACCCTGACCCTAACCCTAACCCCTAACCCCAACCCTAGCCCCGACCCTGACCCTAACCCTAACCTTGACCCTAGCCCTGACCCCAACCCTGACCCTGACCCTAGCCCTGACCCCAACCCTGACCCCTAACCCTAACCCTCACCTCACCCCTAACCCTAACCTTACCTGGAAGGACAGTTTGGACCCTGACTCTAACCTAACCTCTGTCATAATTCCAATTCTGACCGGGACCTTGACCTTGACCTTGGCCTCCACTATGATATGGACTCTGACCCTGACCCTAACCCCATCCCTGATCCCAGCCCTGACCCTAACCCTACCCTGGGCCCTGACTCTGACTCTAGCCCTATTCCCGATACTGACCCTAACCCTAGTCCCGGCCCTGACCTAACCCTAACGGTGCGGGTATGGGTAACCCTAACGGGCACCCTAACCCTAACCTTGACCCCGACCCAGACCCTGACCCTAACCTTGTTTGTAATCTTGGCCCCAACCCTAACCCCTCTGGTATGTTTAACCCTAATTGGGACTTTGAGTCTAACCCGGGCCCTAACCCTAATTGCACCTTGGACGGTTATCCTGACTCTAACCCTGACGCTTACCCTTATCCCAACCCTAACCTATATGGTACGGGTAATCCTGATCGATACTGCAATTCTGACCTTAGCCCTTATCTCGTCTGCAATCCGGACTGTAAGACTAACCCTAGCCCTGACAATCTTAACTTACGGCATATACCGAAATTGGTTGGTTATACTAGTCCTTACATGGACTTCAGTCATTATGGTGGTTCTACTCGTCATCCTCATCCGCGGTCAGACTCGGGCTTGACCCAACGGGCAGCAACGAATAACTTAATTCCTTTTATCACAATGTATTCACATCAAAACAGAATGGTACAGTTGAGTTTGAAAAAACACTTTAAGAATACCCACTCTTCATGGATAGAGTTACAAAATTACAGGGTGATATCTGCATACAAGAGAAATAAAAATCTACGTGATATACTGGTGAGCTCCAGGTTTACTGAAAAAGAAACGAAGCAATCCCAAGAATACAAACATTTTCAACAGTTGTCATATTTGTATAATGATAGGATGAAGAAATGGAGTGCAATTCCACAAAAATTAACATGGGAAACAAAAAATGTGGTATATGGTATGAGGTGTGGGATATGCGGTGTACTGTACATAGGAGAAACACAGGATAATGTGGAATGTAGACTAAAGCAGCATCTATACAATATTAGAAAGAATACATTAAAGACATTGCTTGTGCAGCATTTCCAAATACATGGGGTTTCAGACTTACATATTGTACCATTGGAAACGAATCCTTGGTGGACCAGGGGGGAAAGGAGAGCTGCGGAACGACGCTGGATCAGGAAATTAGGAACTCTAACACCAGGGGGTTTAAATGAAAAATGTTGATAAACATTGAAAAGGTAAAACATAGACTCCCCAACCAGGAACCTTGGAGAAAGTTTTTATTAAAAGGATATGGAATTTTTAGAAACAATACTTTTTGCTTCCTTTCTTCTGTGATCTGGGTCAGAGAATGTATATGTTTACAAAGAGAAAGAGATACATATATATGTGTGTGTGTGGGAACGGGTGTGTGGATGTGTAGTAATGTAATTCCTGCTATGTAAAAATCATGAATTTATGGTGGAATGGTATATTACAAATAGATAGATAGATGGATGGATGACATGGGACACAATGATATGCACTTATAAAATGGAATGAATAAGGAACAGCATGGATTTAGCACATAGCAATAAGATTAATGCATGATATTGGTTAATGGTGTGAGTCTTTGGACTGTTAAAATGAATAGAGATATACACGGAAGATTGTGGTTGGAAAAATATCTATCTGTTTGTTTTAACCCATCCTTTTTAATGGAAATTTAATATGAGATGTACAGTTTATATGAATTGGGAGGGGAGACAGCATTTTAATTGGAGAAATGGTATTTAAACTAAATTTTATGACATTCTAGTTATTTATTTATCTATTTAATGTTTGTTAAAGTGGCAACTATGAATTGCTGTATATGTATATGAACAGATGTATATATATTTATATAGATGATTATCAGAGAGATATATATATATATATATATATGTAGGTGTGCGCGTGTGTATGTGTATATATATTGTTTTTATATGTGTATATATATATATGGATATGGATAGATGTAAATATGTTGTGTGAGTGGATCATGGATGTGATGGAAGCAGGGGGTATGATGAAATTCCAGATCTCGGAGGGGAGGAAAAGGGGAGACAGTTTGCAGAAAGTGTACTGAGTATAACCGATTATATCTTGATCCGCTCTCGTGAAAGCGCTCTCCATGGTGCACGCACTGGCATAATAGTGCTATTCCTGAAAAAAGAAAAAAAGTTTAAATTTCAATGGTAGGCCAGTGCACAAAAGCATGAATGCATGATGACTGAGAATATATATCATGAACCTAACCTAGCCAGTGCCACTATGTAAAAACAGTATGAATTTTAATTGAAATGGTTTTTAGTGTGGTACCCTGTACCTTTAAGGAACACCACCTGAAGGAAATACATGATTAAGAGAGGGGTATTAGAAGTGCTTACTGCAAGCCCCGCCCACATTCTAAGAGGGCAAATGACATCAGATGAACCAGTTGATTGTCATCCTTGAGACCCTATAGGAAAGAACAGGCATGTAATTGGTGTTTAAACTGGGTGGGTAGTTACCTTGTGAGATTTGAAATAGTGGATTCTCCTTGGGAAGCGAGATAGCCATTTTCTTTTCCTTCTCCTCTGAAGAAGCATCAGAGATGCGAAACGTTAGGAGTGTGTTTTAGTATGTTCTTCCCTTTGTTCCTGAAGAAAAGAAAAGGACAAGGAACAGTGTTTTTTTAATTTAGATACAAACGGTTTTTAAAAGAAAAGACTCAACTAATAAAGAATTAAGATTTTAATCTGGCAAGCGGAGGGCCCGGCTCCCCACAGGGAAAGGGGTGAACCACGCCCTAACAGGCCTCGTGTGCTAAGAGGCCTCGTTTGGCTAAAACAGGCTAAGATGCTAAATGGACATTAGAACCGGTCCGGTTTTCTTTGTGTTTTGTTGTTTTTTCTCTCTTTTTTGTCTTCTCTTCTGAACGGTACACCGAGTGAAGGCGACGAGACGACGTTGGATACGACAATTATTACTTTTTCAGCACTTTATGAACTCTTTTTTAACTCACCGCATCAACGAGTCGAACTGCTGACACCTGGGACCTGAAAGAGAGCAGAGGAAGGAGAGAGCAACGACGCAATACTTCTCGGGACAAACAAACAGAGGACAGCACCTGCCTGTGTGAGAACAGCCATCCTGGTCCGGGTGAGTTCCTCCTTTCCCGTCACGTTCTGGGAGTTGGGCTTCTTACGCGAGCTAGATTAAAAAGCTTCGGGTTGGTTATATGCACTGTTCTTATCCATGTTTTAAGATGAGTAAGGGGGAGAATCCACGTAGAACGCAGGGTAATGGTGTAGCATTTAATGTCCCCCCTGGTCCACAATTGAGGGATTTGTTGAACTCAGACAAGGTTGCAGCCAAAAACTATTTTAAACTTATTCAAGCAGTACATCATGGGAATGTTATACAGCACGCAGTAACATCGGGTGATTTTCCGCTGGGAATGATGAGACAAGTGCGTAAGCTTACCGACTTTATCAAGCCATCTTCTCCAACAGATGAGACAAAACAGAAAGTTATTGAAAATACTAACCGGTGGATGCAACATAATATGTATATTCTGCAGCATCATTATATGAATGTAAGAGAGACATGTTTGACCGCAGTTGGTGTTTTTAATGATGCGGCGTTGCACACGGCAATCAGTTGGGCTCAGAGTAGATATAAGAGTAGACTGAGGGAAAACACGATCCAGACGGTTAGGCAATTACTTATGACAGAAACATCGGTGACAGAGGTACAACCAGTAATAGAACTGAGAACAGAACCATTGTACCCTCCAAACTCAATTGAATTTCCACCATTGGTGGTAGAGGAGAAATTAGACCAGAGCCCTTTGGAAAGGCGGTCGCCGCGTAGAAGAGCAAAAGAGCGTGGTAGTGGTGGTGGAGAACAGCTAGGGGGCGGTCCTCTCTGCTCTGCCAGCGGGGGAGATGTTGCAGTGAGGAAGGGATTGTCGGGGGGCGGGGAGGAGGGGGACTGGGTGAAGTCTGCTGTGGTAGAAGGGGAATCCCTGTTTTTAAATGGTACTTTAGAACAATCAGAATCAGGTAAGAGGGCTTCAATACATACAAAGGAAACTATCTGTAAACCACTGGTAACTACGATAGCACAAGTGCATCATAGAGAGTGTAGTCAACCAGAGTCATTGGGTGGAAGGGCTTTTGAAGGCAATAGCTGTCATAACAAGGGACCGAATAATGTTTGTGTACAATTAAAAGAGGAAATTTCTTTTTGTCCACTTACAGGTAATACACATGACCCCGAAAGAGAGCCAACACATAATTTTGACACAAACAGGGAGAAAAAAATGATGAAGGGAGAAGGTGAAAGGACACCTGTCCGTGCCGATTCCCTATCTGAGCCCTCCCTAAACTTACAACAACTAGCTACCAGTTCTACTATACAGACACATTTTTACCAACAGATCAGGAAACAATTTTATGTTACCCCACTTATCATAGTAGAACAGATAGAAAGATCTTAGACTGGAATGTTATGGCTAAACAACCAGTGTTTTTTATGGGAGATTCCAATTTAAATCGAATTCCAGCTCAAAAATATAAAAATATACAGATTGATAGTTACCCGGGGGCTACTTTTTATCACCTCAATGGAATTTTAAGGAAAATGGAAATCAACCTAAAGGTACAACGAGTAATTATTTCCTGCGGGATAAATAATAAGGATCAAGATCCAAGACGAACAGCAATCAAACAGATACAACAGACGTGTAAGACAGCAAAGGATAAATTTCCCAACGCAACTATTTATATACCAATTATTAACTTCTCCATGAATTTGACAGAACAGCAGAAGGCTAATTTGAAGGTGATGAATAGTTATATTAGCACCTATTGTAATGCCCTTGCGGAATTGTATCACGGGGACTTTTTTACTACAGCAGACAACGTCCACTGGACGGCAGCAACAGCGGGTAAGATTTTTAATCTTTGGTGTCAGCAACTGGGTTTATAAAGGAGGGCGACCAAAACCTAGGCCCTCCCTTGCCGTCATCATCCAATGTCATGAATTTGTCTAGGAGTTTTAAATTAACAGCTGCACAAATAAAACTATTAGAAAGGGGATTAACGTTCGTACCACAACCTAGGAGGGAGAATAGAGGGGAGCTGGTTAGAGATGTTCATAAGTACCACAGGCGCCTGAAGTTATTAGATTACTTTGAATATGAAAATGATTTTGAACGCTTACCATTTACAGTGCCATCCACTTGGGAACCCAAGGAGGACCGGTGGGAGAGGAGATCAGACAACTGATTAAAACTGATCAGAAGTACTTACAGAACATGAAATGGTTGAATAAGGACACTGATAATTTAAGTAAAAGTGAAAGAAAGGCGATGTGGGAATTGAAAGGTAACCGGGATATTGTGATTAAAGCGGCAGATAAAGGGTCCAAGATTGTGATTTTAGACAAATACCAGTATGTGTACGAGGCCAATCGGCAACTGGGTAATTTAAAATATTACAAACTCATTTCAGACAGTATACAGATACAGACACAGAGGCAAATTCGACGCATCGTACAAGGGCTGTATGAGAAGAAATATATCACCCGTAGACAGAGAGACTATTTATTTGGCCCTGATCCTCCTAGAGACAGGATATTTTATCTACTCCCTAAGATACATAAGGACCCCCAGACCTGGACAGTTCCTAACGAGATCCCCCCGGGTAGACCTATAGTCTCGGATTGTGGTAGTGAATCATATAATGTGTCCCAGTATATTGACTATTATTTGAATCCTCTGTCGCAAACCCACGAGAGTTATATTAAGGACACTTATGATTTTATCGCTAAAGTGTTGCCGTTGACTGTCCCTTCCTGTGCCTTCCTCTTTACTATCGACATAGATAGTCTTTATACGAATATCAATACGCCTATAGGAATAGAAGCGGTCAGGAGGGTTTTCTCTAGATTTCCTGATGTGGACAGACCGGATGAGGAGATATTGCAGCTTTTAGAAATTAGCTTGACTAGCAATGACTTTGTGTTCAACTCTCAATACTATCTACAGGTGGAAGGCACGGCTATGGGTAAGAAGTTTGCACCCGCGTACGCAAACATCTACATGGCGGAGTGGGAGAGGACTGCCCTTGCTAAATGTCCTTACAAACCAGCAGTGTATTATAGATTTTTAGATGATATTTTTGGTATATGGACACATGACATTGGTCTTTTTAAGGATTTTATTGGAATACTGAACACTCACCATTCATCGATCACGGTCAAATACACAATTGATGTAGATCAGGTACACTTCCTGGACACAACAGTCTTCTTCTTAGAGGGGCAGGATGGATTTAAGAAACCGCAGACTAGAGTATATTTTAAAGAAACGGACACGCACGCTCTTCTACATAAAGGTAGTTTTCATCCTAGGCATACTTTTAAGGGGATTGTTAAATCACAAATAATCAGATTTTACAGGATTTGTAGTCGGGAACAGGATTTTAATAGGGCGGTTGCAACCTTGTTTGAGGTATTAAGAAACAGAGGATATTCAAAGAGGTTCTTGAGATCCATCAAAAATGATACCCTGAAAAAAATTGCGCCTCATGGGTACAGAGTTTTACTGCATGAATTTCTGACAGACCCTTTTTCAGCAAAGAAGCTCACCAGACGGATCGGGGAGGCGAACGGGGTGCAGGATGGCCGGAGTATGAGCGTGGATGGGGAGACAGTATACTGGAACCACAATTGTAATCAAAATATAAGAAGTCATTTGCAGATGGAGTGTAACTCTGACTTCATTCATTACCCTGATGGGTATTCCAATTCTGACGGCCATATTCATCTCAATTCTGATTTTGCCTTCAACTTCTATGGTAACGTTGACCCGAACCCTGACCCTGACCCTGGCCCTGACCCTAACCCTGACCCCAACCCTGACCCTAACCCTAACCCTAACCCTAACCCCAACCCCAACCCTAGCCCCGACCCTGACCCTAACCCTAACCTTGACCCTAGCCCTGACCCCAACCCTGACCCTGACCCTAGCCCTGACCCCAACCCTGACCCTAACCCTAACCCTCACCTCACCCCTAACCCTAACCTTACCTGGAAGGACAGTTTGGACCCTGACTCTAACCCTAACCTCTGTCATAATTCCAATTCTGACCGGGACCTTGACCTTGACCTTGGCCTCCACTATGATATGGACTCTGACCCTGACCCTAACCCCATCCCTGATCCCAGCCCTGACCCTAACCCTACCCTGGGCCCTGACTCTGACTCTAGCCCTATTCCCGATACTGACCCTAACCCTAGTCCCGGCCCTGACCCTAACCCTAACCGGTACGGTATGGGTAACCCTAACGGGCACCCTAACCCTAACCTTGACCCCGACCCAGACCCTGACCCTAACCTTGTTTGTAATCTTGGCCCCAACCCTAACCCCTCTGGTATGTTTAACCCTAATTGGGACTTTGAGTCTAACCCGGGCCCTAACCCTAATTGCACCTTGGACGGTTATCCTGACTCTAACCCTGACGCTTACCCTTATCCCAACCCTAACCTATATGGTACGGGTAATCCTGATCGATACTGCAATTCTGACCTTAGCCCTTATCTCGTCTGCAATCCGGACTGTAAGACTAACCCTAGCCCTGACAATCTTAACTTACGGCATATACCGAAATTGGTTGGTTATACTAGTCCTTACATGGACTTCAGTCATTATGGTGGTTCTACTCGTCATCCTCATCCGCGGTCAGACTCGGGCTTGACCCAACGGGCAGCAACGAATAACTTAATTCCTTTTATCACAATGTATTCACATCAAAACAGAATGGTACAGTTGAGTTTGAAAAAACACTTTAAGAATACCCACTCTTCATGGATAGAGTTACAAAATTACAGGGTGATATCTGCATACAAGAGAAATAAAAATCTACGTGATATACTGGTGAGCTCCAGGTTTACTGAAAAGAAACGAAGCAATCCCAAGAATACAAACATTTTCAACAGTTGTCATATTTGTATAATGATAGGATGAAGAAATGGAGTGCAATTCCACAAAAATTAACATGGGAAACAAAAAATGTGGTATATGGTATGAGGTGTGGGATATGCGGTGTACTGTACATAGGAGAAACACAGGATAATGTGGAATGTAGACTAAAGCAGCATCTATACAATATTAGAAAGAATACATTAAAGACATTGCTTGTGCAGCATTTCCAAATACATGGGGTTTCAGACTTACATATTGTACCATTGGAAACGAATCCTTGGTGGACCAGGGGGGAAAGGAGAGCTGCGGAACGACGCTGGATCAGGAAATTAGGAACTCTAACACCAGGGGTTTAAATGAAAAATGTTGATAAACATTGAAAAGGTAAAACATAGACTCCCCAACCAGGAACCTTGGAGAAAGTTTTTATTAAAAGGATATGGAATTTTTAGAAACAATACTTTTTGCTTCCTTTCTTCTGTGATCTGGGTCAGAGAATGTATATGTTTACAAAGAGAAAAGATACATATATATGTGTGTGTGTGGGAACGGGTGTGTGGATGTGTAGTAATGTAATTCCTGCTATGTAAAAATCATGAATTTATGGTGGAATGGTATATTACAAATAGATAGATAGATGGATGGATGACATGGGACACAATGATATGCACTTATAAAATGGAATGAATAAGGAACAGCATGGATTTAGCACATAGCAATAAGATTAATGCATGATATTGGTTAATGGTGTGAGTCTTTGGACTGTTAAAATGAATAGAGATATACACGGAAGATTGTGGTTGGAAAAATATCTATCTGTTTGTTTTAACCCATCCTTTTTAATGGAAATTTAATATGAGATGTACAGTTTATATGAATTGGGAGGAGACAGCATTTTAATTGGAGAAATGGTATTTAAACTAAATTTTATGACATTCTAGTTATTTATTTATCTATTTAATGTTTGTTAAAGTGGCAACTATGAATTGCTGTATATGTATATGAACAGATGTATATATATTTATATAGATGATTATCAGAGATATATATATATATATATATATATGTAGGTGTGCGCGTGTGTATGTGTATATATATTGTTTTTATATGTGTATATATATATATGGATATGGATAGATGTAAATATGTTGTGTGAGTGGATCATGGATGTGATGGAAGCAGGGGGTATGATGAAATTCCAGATCTCGGAGGGGAGGAAAAGGGGAGACAGTTTGCAGAAAGTGTACTGAGTATAACCGATTATATCTTGATCCGCTCTCGTGAAAGCGCTCTCCATGGTGCACGCACTGGCATAATAGTGCTATTCCTGAAAAAAGAAAAAAAGTTTAAATTTCAATGGTAGGCCAGTGCACAAAAGCATGAATGCATGATGACTGAGAATATATATCATGAACCTAACCTAGCCAGTGCCACTATGTAAAAACAGTATGAATTTTAATTGAAATGGTTTTTAGTGTGGTACCCTGTACCTTTAAGGAACACCACCTGAAGGAAATACATGATTAAGAGAGGGGTATTAGAAGTGCTTACTGCAAGCCCCGCCCACATTCTAAGAGGGCAAATGACATCAGATGAACCAGTTGATTGTCATCCTTGAGACCCTATAGGAAAGAACAGGCATGTAATTGGTGTTTAAACTGGGTGGGTAGTTACCTTGTGAGATTTGAAATAGTGGATTCTCCTTGGGAAGCGAGATAGCCATTTTCTTTTCCTTCTCCTCTGAAGAAGCATCAGAGATGCGAAACGTTAGGAGTGTGTTTTAGTATGTTCTTCCCTTTGTTCCTGAAGAAAAGAAAAAGGACAAGGAACAGTGTTTTTTAATTTAGATACAAACGGTTTTTAAAAGAAAAAGACTCAACTAATAAAGAATTAAGATTTTAATCTGGCAAGCGGAGGGCCCGGCTCCCCACAGGGAAAGGGGTGAACCACGCCCTAACAGGCCTCGTGTGCTAAGAGGCCTCGTTTGGCTAAAACAGGCTAAGATGCTAAATGGACATTAGAACCCGGTCCGGTTTTCTTTGTGTTTTTTGTTGTTTTTCTCTCTTTTTGTCTTCTCTTCTGAACGGTACACCGAGTGAAGGCGGCGAGACGGCGTTGGATATCGACAATTATTACTTTTTCAGCACTTTATGAACTCTTTTTAACTCACCGCATCAACGAGTCGAACTGCTGACACCTGGGACCTGAAAGAGAGCAGAGGAAGGAGAGAGCAACGACGCAATACTTCTCGGGACAAACAAACAGAGGACAGCACCTGCCTGTGTGAGAACAGCCATCCTGGTCGGGTGAGTTCCTCCTTTCCGTCACGTTCTGGGAGTTGGGCTTCTTCTTGCGAGCTAGATTAAAAAGCTTCGGGTTGGTTATATGCACTGTTCTTATCCATGTTTTAAGATGAGTAAGGAGAATCCACGTAGAACGCAGGGTAATGGTGTAGCATTTAATGTCCCCCTGGTCCACAATTGAGGGATTTGTTGAACTCAGACAAGGTTGCAGCCAAAAACTATTTTAAACTTATTCAAGCAGTACATCATGGGAATGTTATACAGCACGCAGTAACATCGGGTGATTTTCCGCTGGGAATGATGAGACAAGTGCGTAAGCTTACCGACTTTATCAAGCCATCTTCTCCAACAGATGAGACAAAACAGAAAGTTATTGAAAATACTAACCGGTGGATGCAACATAATATGTATATTCTGCAGCATCATTATATGAATGTAAGAGAGACATGTTTGACCGCAGTTGGTGTTTTTAATGATGCGGCGTTGCACACGGCAATCAGTTGGGCTCAGAGTAGATATAAGAGTAGACTGAGGAAAACACGATCCAGACGGTTAGGCAATTACTTATGACAGAAACATCGGTGACAGAGGTACAACCAGTAATAGAATTGATAACAGAACCATTGTACCCTCCAAACTCAATTGAATTTCCACCATTGGTGGTAGAGGAGAAATTAGACCAGAGCCCTTTGGAAAGGCGGTCGCGCGTAGAAGAGCAAGAGCGTGGTAGTGGTGGTGGAGAACAGCTGGGGGCGGTCTCTCTCTGCTCTGCCAGCGGGAGATGTTGCAGTGAGGAAGGGATTGTCGGGGGCGGGGAGGGGAGGGGGACTGGGTGAAGTCTGCTGTGGTAGAAGGGGAATCCCTGTTTT
>CM040743.1:0-42500 GCA_022829145.1 Albula goreensis
TACCTTGTACCATACCACATCTTGGAAAAGTGTACTCTCTCATGTGTAATGGCTATTTTGTCATGTATGTGTATTTGATGGCTTTTGTGTGATGTCTGAAGGCAAAAGCTTGGTTTAGATGTAAGATTACATGGTGTTGAGTGTAGAGTTTGGTTTTGACATGGATGTTTGACAAGTGTGCAGTTTTGCATTTGTGTTTAGAGTTTTTGGAAATTAAGCATAATTTCAAGAAATGTGTCTGTAAGAAAACATTACAGTATGATACCCACCACACATTTCAGTTTATAAACATTACAGAATAGTCAAATGGTTATACAGAAAAAATATTTAATTCTCAATATTTTAACCTGAATACCTTTCACATCCATTTTCATCCAACCACATTAGCAGAACTAAACATAAACCAAACATTAATGGCTGCATTATTTAAAACCCCTGTCAACAGAAGACTAATTTCATGACTGACCCATATTTTAACAGCATAGACAATGTGGCAAAACAAATTATATCACTGTCACTTCAACACAAACATGAGGATAGTTATCTAGCTGGCTAAACATTTTGAAAAACAAGCTGGTATTAAAGAACCACATCAAAAAATGTAATGTTCTAAAAAAAAATGCACACAACAATAAACAACGCAAAGTTGCATTTCCTAAACAGTGCCGCTGCAATTTAACAATGACAATTGCTGCTTGTGGTTTTTAAAAACACAGATTTCAGCACTTGTATCCCTTCAGTAACATCACAATAATAAAAAAAGCAAATATAAAAACAGTTTCATTAAGCAACATTTTTCATGAAATAATACATAAAAAACAAAATGTGAGTGTGAGTGAGTGTGAAATGTGAGGGCGTGTGTGTGTGTGTGTGTGTGTGTGTGTAGTGTGAGTGTATGTTTGTATGTGTGACAGAATGTGTGTGTGTGAGTGTATTTTTGTATGTATGACAGAATATGTGTGTGTGTTTGTATGCATGACAGAATGTCTGTGTATGTGAGTGTACATTTGTATGTGTCACAGAATGTGTGTGTGCATGTGTGTAAGTGTGTTACAGAATGTGTGTGTGCATGTGTCTAAGTGTGAGTGTGTGACAGAATGTGTGTGTGCATGTGTGTAAGTGTGAGTGTGTGACAGAATGTGTGTGTATATGTTTGTTTGTGTGACAGAATGTGTGTGTGTGTGTGTGTGTGTGTGTGTGAGTGTATGTTTGAATGTGTGACAGAATGTGTCTATGCATGTGTGTAAGTGTGTACGTTTGTATGTGTGACAGAATGTGTGTGTGAGTGTATGATTGTATGTGACAGAGTGTGTGTGTGTGAGTTTATGTTTGTATGTGTGACAGAATGTGTGTGTGTGTGTGTGTGTGTGTGTGTGTGTGTGTGTGTGTGTGTGTGTGTGTGTGTGTGTGTGTGTGTATGTGTGACAGAATGTGTGTGTGTGTTTGTATGTGTGACAGTGTGTGTGTGTGTGTGTGTGTGTGTGTGTGTGTGTGTTTGTGTGTGTGTGTGTGTGTGTGTGTGTGTGTGTGTGTGTGTGTGTGTGTGTGTGTGTGTGTGTGTGTGTGTGTGTGTGTATTGGGCCCTCTCTGGTAGGTGTGATTATTTTATTCTTTTTCTTCTAGCTGTGTTGCTCTTTATCTAACACTGTTCAGTGTGTTGGTTAGGGTAGTTTTAGTAGCAGTGGGTGGAGTGCTTTATCTAACACTGTTCAGTGTGTTGGTTAGGATTTTTAGGATAGTTTTAGTTGTAGTGGTGGAGTGCTTTATCTAACAGTGGGTGGAGTGCTTTATCTAACACTGTTCAGTGTGTTGGTTAGGATAGTTTTAGTTGTAGTGGGTGGAGTGCTTTATCTAACACTGTTCAGTGTGTTGGTTAGGGTAGTTTTAGTAGTGTGTTGGTGGGTGGAGTGCTTTATCTAACACTGTTCAGTGTGTTGGTTAGGTAGTTTTAGTAGCAGTGGGTGGAGTGCTTTTATCTAGTGCTTTACACTGTTCAGTGTGTTTTTAGGTTAGGATAGTTTTAGTTGTTTATCTAACACTGTTCAGTGTGTTGGTTAGTGTTTTATCAGTGGGTGGAGTGCTTTATCTAACTGTTCAGTGTGTTGGTTAGGATAGTTTTAGTTTTATAGTGTGTTGGTTAGGTAGTTTTAGTAGCAGTGGGTGGAGTGCTTTATCTAACACTGTTCAGTGTGTTGGTTAGGATAGTTTTAGTTGTAGTGGGTGGAGTGCTTTATCAGTGTGTTGGTTAGGGTAGTTTTAGTAGCCTTGGGTGGACTTTATCTAACACTGTTCAGTGTTGTTGCAGTTATCTAACACTGTTCAGTGTGTTGGTTAGGATAGTTTTAGTTGTAGCTTTATCTTGTTCAGTGTGTTGGTTAGGGTAGTTTTAGTAGCAGTGGGTGGAGTGCTTTATCTAACACTGTTCAGTGTGTTGGTTAGGATAGTTTTAGTTGTAGTGGGTGGAGTGCTTTATCTAACACTGTTCAGTGTGTTGGTTAGGGTAGTTTTAGTAGCAGTGGGTGGAGTGCTTTATCTAACACTGTTCAGTGTGTTGGTTAGGGTAGTTTTAGTAGCCTTGGGTGGAGTGCTTTATCTACTGCTGTTCAGTGTGTTGGTTAGGGTAGTTTTAGTTGTAGTGGGTGGAGTGCTGGAGGAGTCTGCCTCCTTGTCAGGGCTCTGTAGGCTCAGCCCCTGGTGGTCACGGGTGGTATGAGGGCCACTCCTTGTCCCTGAGTCAGTAGCTGTGCCCTCAAACAGCCTCGCCATGAAGGCCACTCCATCTTCACGAATGTATGACTTCCCCGCAAACACATACAGCACTGGGTTTGCACAGCTGCTAATGAATGCAAGTGCTGAGGTAACCGCTCGACTCGGCCTCCAGATTCGATCCAGCCTTCAGGGGGAAACAAAGTCACTATTATAAAATCTGTGCTCAGTATATAATACCAAAATCCTAGACAGTGTTCAGCATGTAATACTACACTCCTGTACTGTGTTCAGTATGTAATACTACACTCATGTATAGTGTTCAGTACATAATACTGCTTTCCTGTGCACAATATGTTCAGTTCATAATACTACCCTCCTGTACAATATCCATCATGTAACACTACACTCCTGGACTGTGTTCAATAGATAATACTGTACTCCTGTACAGGCTAACCAAGTCATATATTACGCTTATGATACAACATAGGATTTCTGTACCTTTCTGCCATCGGTGCTGGGGAAAGCTCAGCAGCAACCTTAAAGGAGTAAAATGAAATTTAATTGAAGTTTTATTGTAATTACGTTTTAATAAATATGAAATATTAGAGAGGATCCCAAGCTATTTTAGCTCATACTCAGCAAACTCAAGCTGAGAACTCAAACCCAGCACAGCCAAGCTGAGTACTCAAACCCAGCACAGCCAAGCTGAGTATTCAAACCCAAAACAGCCGAGCTGAGTGCTCAAACCCAGCACAGCTGAGCTGGGTATTCACACCCAAAACAGCCAAGCTGAGTGCTCACAACCAACACAATCGAGCTGATGTGGTACACGCTTACACACACACACACACACACCCACACACACACTTGCACCATATTGATGATGTGGTACACACACACATAAAAACACTCACACACACACATACTCGCACACACTTACACACACACCTACACTATATTGATGATGTGGTACACACACACACACACACACACACACACACACACACACCTACATATTGATGATGCACACACTTACACACACCCCTACACTGTATTGATGATGTGGTACACACTTTTACACACACACACACACACACACACTTACACACACACACACCACCATATTGATGACGTGGTACACACACACACACACACACACACACACACACACACACACACACACACACACACACACACACCTGCACCATATTGATGACGTGGTAGGGCAGCCAGAAGAGGCCGAAGGTGACCACAATGGCCAGGATCAGCTTCTCACTGCGGATCCTTCTGCGGAAGCGAGTCTGTCTGAGGCGCCGCAGAATGCAGACGTAGCTGCCGATGATCACCCCGTATGGCAGCAGGAACCCCAGCACCGTCTCAAAGGTGTAGTGGAACACCACCTGCAAGAGAACACCAATTCAGTGTAAGACAGCACCACCTGCACAACAGTGCAACACCACTTGCACAGAGAACACTATCACAGTCTTATACAAAGCTACCTGCACAGAGAACACTATCATAGTCTAATACAAAGCTACCTGCACAGAGAACGTTTACATGATCTAATACAAAGCTACCTGCACAGAGAATGCTAACACAGTCTTATACAAAGCTACCTGCACAGAGAACACTATCACAGTCTCATACAAAGCTACCTGCACAGAGAATGCTAACACAGTCTTATACAAAGCTACCTGCACAGAGAACACTATCACAGTCTTATACAAAGCTACCTGCACAGAGAACACTATCACAGTCTTATACAAAGCTACCTGCACAGAGAACACTATCACAGTCTTATACAAAGCTACCTGCACAGAGAACACGAACACAATCTAATACAAAGCTACCTGCACAGAGAACACTATCACAGTCTAATACAAAGCTACCTGCACAGAGAACGTTTACATGATCTAATACAAAGCTACCTGCACAGAGAACACGATCACAGTCTAATACAAAGCTACCTGCACAGAGAACTTTTCCATGATCTAATACAAAGCTACCTGCACAGAGAATGCTAACACAGTCTTATACAAAGCTACCTGCACAGAGAACGTTTACACAATCTAATACAAAGCTACCTGCACAGGAAACACTATCACAGTCTAATACAAAGCTACCTGCACAGAGAACACTATCACAGTCTTATACAAAGCTACCTGCACAGAGAACACGAACACAATCTAATACAAAGCTCCTGCACAGAGAACACACTATCACAGTCTAATACAAAGCTGCCTGCACAGAGAACGTTTACACAATCTAATACAAAGCTACCTGCACAGAGAAACACTATCACAGTCTAATACACACTCTCTTATACAAAACAGTCTTACAATCTAATACAAAGCTACCTGCACAGAGAACACTATCACAGTCTAATACAAAGCTACTGCACAGAGAACAATCTAATACAAAGCTACCTGCACAGAGAACACTCTAATACAAAGCTACCTGCACAGAGAACACTATCACAGTCTAATACAAAGCTACCTGCACAGAGAACATTTACACGATCTAATACAAAGCTACCTGCACAGAGAACACTATCACAGTCTAATACAAAGCTACCTGCACAGAGAACGCTAACACAGTCTAATACAAAGCTACCTGCACTGAGAACACTATCACAGTCAAATACAAAGCTACCTGCACAGAGAACGCTAACACAGTCTAATACAAAGCTACCTGCACAGAGAATGCTAACACAGTCTAATACAAAGCTACCTGCACAGAGAACACGAACACAATCTAATACAAAGCTACCTGCACAGAGAACACTATCACAGTCTAATACAAAGCTACCTGCACAGAGAACGTTTACACGATCTAATACAAAGCTACCTGCACAGAGAACGCTAACACAGTCTTATACAAAGCTACCTGCACAGAGAACGCTAACACAGTCTAATACAAAGCTACCTGCACTCAGGTAACATATCAGTAAGGTCACAGAAAAAGGTGTGACTGGAATGGAATGAACGAAGAGTGAGGAGAGAAGAGAAGGAGAACCAGACAGAAATAACAATGAGAGGAGAAAGTAGAGGAGAGGAAGGAGGGGGAGAAGAGGAACAGAAAGGAGAAGAGAGAAGGGATAGAACAGATGAACAAAGTGTAGACTAGAGAGGAAAGGAAGAGTGCAAGCAGTGGCTCACATGATGGGTTTCTGTATGATTGGGTGCGCACACACAGCGTTCTTGACCGTTGTCAGCCATGTCCTCCCTCTGCTCGCGGAACACCAATGCGGGCAGAGACATGAGCAGCACGAGCACCCACAGCGCCACCAGCAGGCGCAGGACTGCCCTCCGTCTAGCGAAGGCCCAGAGGCGCCGTGGCCACACCACTGCCACCAGCCTGTACAGGCTCATGAGTGTGATCAGCAGGATGGAGGCGTACATGTTGGCATTGCACAGGTAGAACAGGGCTTTGCACATGCCATTGCCGAACACCCAGCTCTGCTTGGCCAGGTACACCACGAAGAACACGGTGAGAGTCATCAGGAAGCCATCAGCACAGGCCAGGTTGAGGATGAGGAGGGTGGTGACGGAGCGCTTGCGGGTGCGTGACAGGATGCTCCAGATGATGAAGAGGTTTCCTGGGACACCCAGGAGGAAAACCAGGCCGAGGATGAGTGCACCCACAATGGCAGTTGCATCATTACTGACTGTGCTCGGGTCCTCCCTCTCTGAGTCATTTTTGGTTTGCAGGAAGGAGAAGGTTGGAGAGAAGACGGTGATGGAGAAGGGCAGACCAGCAGAGCTGTAGGCAGTGTTGTTTGGGGCCATTGATCTGAAAGAGAACATGATTAACATCATCAGTTTTTTATTTGTAGTAATTTAAACAATTCCACCTTTTTTCCACCCAGATTCAGCTGGCTGTCTGTGTGTTCAACCAAGTGTCTATTTATGTATGTGTGTGTGTCAAACAGCATCTGTGTGTGTGTGTTATGGTAGAACCAAGGGGAGGGCAAGTGGTTTGCTGTAAAATGCTATTCAGTAGATCATATTCTCAGACCATAAGAGTGCATTATGGTGGATTTATTGATAAGTAATGGTATGAGATTCAGAAAAAGAATGATCCTGGGCTTGGAGTCCAGAGGGGGGAGAGTAGGAGCTGCCCTCATAGGTGAGGAGTAATCGTCATAGTAATAGACATGCACACACACACACACACAGCCCTGTGTCAGTAATAGACATGCACACAGACACACACACACACACAGCCCTGTGTCAGTAATAGACATGCACACAGACACACACAGCCCTGTGTCAGTAATAGACATGCACACAGACACACACACACACAGCCCTGTGTCAGTAATAGACATGCACACACACACACACACACAGCCCTGTGTCAGTAATAGACATGCACACACACACACACACACACACACACACACAGCCCTGTGTCAGTAATAGACATGCACACACACACACACACACACAGCCCTGTGTCACACACAGCCCTGTGTCATAATACATGCACACAGACACACACACACACAGCCCTGTGTCAGTAATAGACATGCACACAGACACACACACACACAGCCCTGTGTCAGTAATAGACATGCACACAGACACACTGTGCACACAGACAGTAATAGACACACACAGACAGCCCACAGCCCTGTGTCAGTAATAGACATGCACACAGACAGACACACACAGCCCTGTGTCAATAATAGACATGCACACACACACAGCCCTGTGTCACACAGATGCACACAGACACACACACCACAGCCCTGTGTCAGTAATAGACACACAGACACACACACACCCTGTGTCACACACACAGCCCCACAGCCCTGTGTCAGTAATAGACACACACACACACAGCCCCAGTAATAGACATACACACACACACACACACACACACAGCCCTGTGTCAGTAATAGATATACACACACACACACACACACACACACACACACACACACACAGCCCTGTGTCAGTAATAGACACGTGTGTACATGTGTGTGCCCCTCAGCCAGGCTGACGTATAAGAAAAAATATTCATTGGCAGGCAGTGAGGGGAGCACAGGTACAGCATGCAAAAACATGCCCTCTCTGAATGACTCTGTCAGTCTGCAGTCACTTACAATCCTCCTCTCAGTGCAGCAGTGCTTTTTACCCACAATCCTCCTCTCAGTGCAGCAGTGCTTTTTACCCACAATCCTCCTCTCCAATGCAGTGCTCCTTACCCATAATGCTCCTACGCACAATCTGTGCCAGTTCTTTGTAGCCCCAGTCCAATGTATCTAACTATGTATATGTATCTAACTACACATAACAGTCTGAACCACACGTTTGACTCTCACACACACACCTACACACACACACTCACTCACATACACACTGACACACACCACACACACACACATACACACACATATGCACAAATACACATTTGCAGAAATATACACATACATATACCCACACACACAAATACACACCCATACATGTGCTCACATACTCAAACTCTTACACACAAACTAACAGACACCTCTAATTGCATTCATGCAGATAGACATGGCTGGCCTTCTGTAACACTGCAGTGAGAGAACGTCTGCACATTAGAAAGGGCTGTGGCAGTGGCGTATCAGCCCTGGCTAAGAGTGCAGTGATGTATCTAGCCATGCCATCCTACAGCTCTGATGTAAGTAATGCTAAATACCACAGTACCTTAATATGATTAAATGCCATGCTTATCCAAATATGCCAGTTCTAGGGCTGGGGAAGATAGGGGAGCCAGAGTGCATTCTATAGAACTGGATCTATATAGCATCATACAGTCTGTGCCAAACCTGATCCCAAAACAATGTGGAGACACCATGGTTCACTTTGTTTAGTGACAGACTTGGACGGAGAGAGAGAGGGAGTGATGGAGAGAGAGAGGAAGAGAAGCAGGATAGAGGAGAGGAGAAGGACTGGGTGGAACTCACCTGTGTGACAGGTTGTCAGGTGGGGAGATGGGGGGCACAGCAGCTTTTGGTGGTCCTGAGGGAAGCTGAACTTCTCTGTCTCAGCTTCTCTGTCTCTGTGCTGTGAGTTTGTCTCAGCTGTGTTCTTCTCTCCTCCCGGTGCGTCTTTGAGCTATAATTTTGTCTGGGCTGTGTTCTCTTCTCCTGGTGTGTCCCTCTGTGCTGTAGGTTTGTCTAAGCTGTGTGAGTAATACTCTAGAGTCTCGCTCGCACATACACAGGCTGAAACATGCACTACTGATGACGAAAAGGAGTGTCTTTCCTGCCTCTCCTCCTTCTCCCTCCCACCCTCCCTCTCTCTACCCCAGCTTCCTGTCTTTTAGCTGGGCAGTAGGTGAGCCTGTCTGTGGCTGAGCCTCCCCCCTGCCCCCATATACAAGAACACTGAGTGTGTGGTATTCTGTGTATGTGAGAGATCTGTGTATTTGTGTGTTAGTGTGTGTGAGAGATCTGTGTGTTAGTGTGTGTATGTGTGTGTGAGAGATCTGTGTATGTGTGTAAGTGTGTGTGTATGTGTGTGAGAGATCTGTGTAGGTGCGTATGTTAGTGTGTGTGTGAGAGCTGTGTTTGTGTGTGTGTGTGAGAGAGAGCTCTGTGTGTGTATGTGTGAGTGAGCATGTGTATGTGTGAGTGTGTATGTTAGTGTGTGTGAGAGATGTGTGTGTGTGTGTGTGTGTGTACGTGTGAGTGAGCATGTGTATGTGTGAGTGTGTATGTGTGTGTGTGTGAGAGATCTGTGTATGTGTGTGTTAGTGTGTGTGAGAGATCTGTGTATGTGCGTATGTTAGTGTGTGTGTGAGAGCTCTGTGTGTGTGTGTGTGTGTGTGTGAGTGAGCATGTGTATGTGTGAGTGTGTATGTGTGAGAGATCTCTGTATGTGCGTATGTTAGAGTGTGTGTGTGAGAGCTGTGTGTGTGTGTGTGTGAGAGAGCTCTGTGTGTGTGTGTGTATGTGTGAGTGAGCATGTGTATGTGTGAGTGTGTATGTGTGTGTGAGAGATCTGTGTATCTGTGTGTGTGTGAGAGATCCGTGTATGTGTGAGTGTGCGTGTTAGAGAGATCTGTGTATTTGTGTGCGTATGTGTGTGTGAGAGATCTGTGTATTAGTGTGTGTATGTGTGTGTGAGAGATCTGTGTATGTGTGTGTATGTGTATGTGTGTGTATGTGTGTGTGTGAGAGATCTGTGAGTGTGTGTGTGAGTGTATATGTGTGTGTGTAGTGAGCATGTGTGTGTGTGAGAGATCTGTGAGTGTGTGTGAGTGTATATGTGTGAGTGAGTGTGTGTGTGTGTGAGATCTGTGTGTGTGTGTGTGTGTGTGTGTGTGTGTGTGTGTGTGCGTGTATGTGTGAGTGAGCATGTGTGTGTGTGTGTGTATGTGTGAGTGAGCATGTGTGTGTGAGTGTATATGTGTGAGTGAGCATGTGTGTGTGTGAGAGATCTGTGTGTGTGTGTGTGTGTGCGTGTATGTGTGAGTGAGCATGTGTGTGTGTGCGTGTATGTGTGAGTGAACATGTGTGTGTGCGTGTATGTGTGAGTGAGCATGTGTGTGTGAGTGTGCATAGTATGATAGTATGAGAAAGAGAAGGTGTGAGAGTATGTTTTTGTTATATACGTGCGATGCATGCAGTATGATTGTGATTACCACCTGATTTTAAAGGCAAACTTATACAACACTGTTTCAGAATTTTGTACATTTAAAAATATTTTACTGTGCATTTTATGATACTGTATTGTGTACTTGTATTTTTTGTATGTATGTATGCATGCATATATGCTTGCAATGTATGTATTTAAACCAATAAACACTTGTGCACTCACACATACTAACACACTCACACTGCTTACATACTGACACAGATGCAAATACACACTCACACACAGACAAACACACACATTCAAACCCATACTCACTCACATTCATGCCAACCCTCACAATGCTGACTTACTGACACAGATATACACACATAGTGACACAAATACGCACACATACTGACACATATATGCACACATACTGACATGGATATGAACACATACTGACAAAGATATGCACACATACTGACATGAATATGCACACATACTGACAAAGATATGCACACATACTGGCAAAGATATGCACATATACTGACACAAATACGCACACATACTGACACAGATATATACACATACTGACAAAGATATGCACACATACTGAAATGGATATGCACACATACTGACACAAATACGCACACATACTGACACAGATATACACACATACTGACACAGATACAAACTAATACACACTCTCACCCACACACGTACACACAAAAACAAACAGAACATACACAGATTCGCAAAAAAAAATGTTTTCACAAGCTCTCCCTTTGGAATGTTAATTATTTCCGGAAGAGCGAGAAGGCGAGAGAGCAAGGGAGAGTGAAAGAGGAAAGGAAAAAGGGAAGAAGAGAAAAGTGGAGATGGAAAAGGACAGAGAAGTTTCCTGTCTGATTCTGTGTGTGTGTGTGTGTTATGTGTATGATAGTGTGTGTAAATAAGTGTGTGAGTGTGAATATGTGTCAGTTTGAGTATAAGTGATTGTGTGTGCACTAGTATGTCTATGTGTGAGAGTGTAAGTATGTATGTGTGTGTTTGTATCTGAGAGTATATGTTAAGATAATAATGTGTTTGTTAATGTGTGTGCATGAGTTCATGTATGTGTGAGAGTTTGAGCAAGAGTGTGTGTGTTTTTAGATATGAGTGCATGAGAGCATGTGTGAATAACCGTGTTTGTAAGAGAGACTAGGGGAATGCAGTGAAACCATTTTTCTGTTTCAGACAAAGCAGTTACTACTGGAGATAATGAGAAACAGACCTATTCAAGAGAGAGGGAATGAGGGAGAGGAAAGAGGGGAGGAGCATAAAATGAGGGCAGGGAAAAGACAGCAGAACAGAGGGGGAATGGAATTCTGCATGCCACAGAAAACAGGCGGTTTCATCTAGGGTCTGTCAGACTCTTTTTGATAAAGTAACCATAGAATAAAACACATACACATATTTACAGAAAAAACACTGCTTCACATCGCTGAAAAGAGTTCCTCCTTTCAAATGAAAATGATGTGAGGAACTTAAATTAAAAACGGGACATTGTATTCAGCCAATCAGCACCCAGGAAGCGTCCGCGTCTGCAGGATGGAGAAGAAAAAGGGAGTCTTTGGCGTCGACAGCCAAACTATCGAATCATCTTAGAGTAACGGGGCTAGAGAGCCCGCCCAAAGGCAATTAAGGGTAAAGGACGAAAAAAAAAACTGGTACAACTTTTTTAAGGGAAAAAGGATGTGGGAAAGAGGAGAGAGGTGGGAGTAGGGACCATCGAAAAAGAAGAATTTGTTTAAGTATTTATAATTGCGATGTCGAAATTCGATGGAAATACTTCTTATAACGTATTTAAAGTCCCTGGACTGAAGCATTATTTGAAGTTTGTAAACCTAGCGAGTTACCTCCAGAATACAGTGTCTATGGATTATACTTGGAACTAAAGTGGAAGACTTCAGAAGAGTTACTTATAATGTTTCCCAAAAGTTATATAATGTAGTTTGAAGCTGCTGTGTGAATGACCTGTTGTCACGACAGCATCCTACAAGGAAAAGCACGCCAGATGATATTACTTACTTTTATACTTCGTAATTAATATTTACGTACAGTAATCTAAATGCGGCCACGAGTGACAGCAAAGCACGCAGTGTGAGAGAGACGGAGATAATAAAACTATTCTACAGCTACATACTTCTCCCAAATCTGTTTTGGAATACTCGATATAAGTCTTACCGTTACTACTCCCCCATCTCTCCGACTCTCTGGCGAGATGGGGGCCGCACCAGGCTGGGAGGAGGGGGAGCTTGAGTTTAAGTTAGTGTTCGAGGAGGATCCGACACCTCCGCCTCGGGACCCAAACCCACACCGCACCGGAGAAAGGCCAGACAGTACGACCGGTATGTACCATTCGTTAATTTCGAGAAAGTACGAGAGGTAAGCGCAGGGAAGGAAATGGGACACCTTTGTCTGTGTAGTAGCTCTGTTTGTGATGATCTCTGCCTATACGCATGATGAAGCTTACAAAGCGAAAGTTTTTGACATTTTTGTTACCTCATTTTGTTCGTGTATGCATATGTAAGCCCTGTTTGCCTAGCCGCTTTAGTGCTGCAACATTTCTGTTGTGCTGTGAGCGTGTCTGTATGTGCGCGTGTAGGGCTCCATATGGTTTTAATCAGCTGCGTGCGTGTGTGCAGTGTGCAGTGTGTGTGCGTGCTAGTGAAACAGAGAGAGTGGAGTTAACAGTTGCCATCTGGGCTAAACTTGTACATTTCTGTTTATTGAACAGGCACATATACACTTTCGTCTCTCCCTCCATCTCTCTTCCCCTGTCTTTCCATCCCTCCCTCTCTCTCCTGCACTCCCCTCCCTTTCTCTCTCTCCCTCTGCCTCAGTTCCCCTCTCTTTCCATCCCTCATGCTCTCCGTCTTGCTCTCTTCTGACCCTCTCCTTCCTTTCTTTTCTCTGCCTTACTGCCCCCTGTTTCTCACTCTTCCTTTCCCTCTTCCTTTCCCTGATCTCTTTCCATTATTCTTTCTTTTGACAAACCTGTAAGAGCTAAATTCAAACACATTTACTTTTTATAAGGGTTTCACATAATAAATATATATTTAGGTGGTATAATGTAGCACACTATCTAATACCCTTAGACTGTCTTAAAAGACAGTTATGTTGTAAACTCTGTTTGATTGAGTCCCATACTCATGTAGAGAGAACAAGTGCATTTGATTGAATCTAGCTTTTGAATTGTTTGACCACAGCTGAACATAGACCCCTGCTGCTTCACACTGAGTCCGGCTTCACACTGACTGCTGTTTTACACTGACTGCTGCTTCGCACGGCTGCTTCAATCTGCTTATTGCTTCACACTGACTGCTGCTTCACACCGACCACTTCTTCACACTGCAAACTGCTTCACACTGAGCACTGCATCACACTGGTGTTTCACACTGAGAGCTGCTTCACACTGAATCCAACTTCACACTGAGTGTTGCTTCACTCTGACTGCTGCCTCACACTGTCCACTGCTTCACACTGAGCACTGCATCACGCTGGTGTTTCACACTGAGCGCTGCTTCACACTGAGCACTGCATCACACTGAGCACTGCTTCACTCTGAGCGCTGCTTCACACTGAATCCAACTTCACACTGAGCGCTGCATCACACTGAGCACTGCATCACACTGAGCGCTGCATCACACTGAGAACTGCTTCACACTGAGCACTGCTTCACTCTGAGTGCTGCTTCAAATTGAATCCAACTTCACACTGAACGCTGCTTCACACTGAGTGCTGCTTCAAACTGAATCCAACTTCACACTGAGCGCTGCTTCACACTGAGCGCTGCTTCACACTGTCTGCTTCTCTCTGGCCTCCATTCCATATGTCCCCTGGTGCATTCTAGGATAGATGGTTGGGTTTGATAGTTTGTAAAAAAAAATCAAATTACTTGTGCAGTAATAAACTGTATTCTGAACACTGAGTTACTGTAAAATTCCTTTATATTTTAGTGTTGTTTTATCAGATGACACACTGTAATTACACAGTAAATAGATTCATTATGAGCAGTAAGACACTCAAGATTCTTTACAGTTTGGTACTGCCTTACTGAAACCATTATTAGTTACATCAGCTACAGTCTGCTAGAAATCTTTTAATGTTAGCGAGCAGAAATGTTTTTATTTATTCTGAATGCCAAAAGACCTGTGGAAATGTTTTATATTTATTCTGAATGCCAAAGACCTGTGGACAAACCATGATCTTATGACAACAGCATTTTATTTGGAAAGATGGACATATGATAAAGATGAACATGAATATGAATCTGCCATAAATCTGGAATGTAAGAAAAACCATTGAGACCTTTTTGGGGAGATATTGTTTTATGCTAGAAATGACAACAGAAGAAAAATGTCCTTCATATAATTTCCTCAGTTAATCCTAACAGTTCAGTTAAAGATGAATCTGCATATACTGGTATGATAAAGATGAACATGAATATGAATCTGCATATACTGGTATGATAAAGATGAATCTGAATGAATATGAATCTGCATATACTTGTATGATAAAGATGAACATGAATATGAATCTGCATATACTGGTATGATAAAGATGAATATGAATCTGCATATACTGGTATGATAAAGATGAATATGAATATGAATCTGCATATACTGGTATGATAAAGATGAATATGAATCTGCATATACTTGTATGATAAAGATGAATATGAATATGAATCTGCATATACTTGTATGATAAAGATGAATATGAATATGAATCTGCATATACTGGTATTCATGTTTGGGCAAAGGCTGAGCAATCACCAGTTCAGAAAGCTGAGATTTTCTGTCACGGCTCAACATGTCCAACTGGGAGGCCTATACAGAGCTATTGGCATTAAGAAGCAGGAAGATGAAACAAGAACAACACCAGTATATGTTAAGTTGTCAAACCATGCAAGAGTATGCCAAAGGTTTTACTAAATCAAACCAGCTTATAAAAAGTAAATGTAGCTTGATATTTGTTTTTGCCAGAAATTTTGATTAAAAATACAATGATGAAAACACTTGGATGCATGAAATCAATTTTGAAATTTTTGACTGACATGAATTAACATATTAATTAATATACAGCTTTGGATTCGTTTTAAACGTAACACAATCTAATACAACACCACCTGCACAGAGAACACTTACACGGTCTAATACATGACATGAATTAATATACAGCTTTGGGTTTGTTTTAAACCTTTCACAAGTTGGGTTCTGTTAAAAATCTAGTAATCTGAATTCATTCAAGTTTTGCATAGAAATGGGTATGTGCATTATAGGTTTTGCTTGGAAACAAACAATCTTTTCCCTAGAATAATGCAGGCCTTGGTTTACTAATTCCCACTTCATTGTTTCTCTGTCAGTATTTCTTCATGAAACTCTAGAAATAATTGTAGCAAAAAGTTATCATGTATGTGTAAAATCAAACTGTAAGTGGAATTTTTGAATTTCACATAAAAGGATGATGAAATGTAATAGAAAGTGGAAGGTTGTTGTCATACTGTTCTAATAGATTATGTAGTAGATGTCCTGTCTGAGCAACTCAGCGAGGCTCTTACATCCAGGTATCTTTCAAGGGGCAACCAAAAATCCAAACCTCCTTCATGTCAACCAACATATTTTAAATTATGGTTTGAAAAATGCATTTCAGTCTCATATGCACCTTAAAGGAAGGGGATGACAGAAGGAATATGCTTTCATATGCCAGAGTAAAGATAGTTTGCTGGTAGTATGTAGCATTTTTGCTTCATTCTCCATTAGAAATGGTTGTCTTTACATGGGTGGTATAATGTCATAATTAAAGTGATTTTTTTCTTTCATATTTATCTGTCGGACTGAAGTGCACTCCCCTGAGGCTGCATGGATATATTTTGCCAGTCCTCTGCCAACCCTGTATTGGACTTTCTTTTCTATATTTTTCTGATATTGTAGTGTTATTTTCTTTCATGTAATATTTTGAGTTGTTTTTTCACTTGACTGTGCCATATGATTTCTTATTTTTGCTTTAAAGTGATAGAGGATTTTTGGCTTACAAATAAAGCTGCTTTTGCTAATCCCTCTCTCATTATTACAGGATGTTTATGTGATTATATAAATACATGTGTCCTGTATGTAAACATGAATTGTTGTAGCTATACATTTTTAAGTGAAATGTAAAAACAAACTAATATACTGTATTTGAATAAGTAGTAGTCCATTTGTTATTGTACCAGTACTCAAGTGTTTACAAAGTCTCAAATCTAACAGGTAACTGGCTCCCTGTTCACCATAAAATGAAACAGTGTTGACAGTGTGTGTAATCTTTTGTTTACTGTGAAAATACAGTACTGTACAGTTATTGCTTCATAGTCATTAATTATAAACTAAAATGTGTTTACTTACCAGCTAGTGGTAACTGCATTTTGTTGATTGTTAGTAGTAAATAGTTATTTATTGTAATCTGAAACAAAGTAACTGCAGCACTAAGTGATTATGTTGCAGAGTGTGAGTTCACCCATCTGTCTCACTTGCCATGCCCACCCTCTCCCTCTGTACTGCAGATGCATTCCAGACCGCTGCTCACTCAAGCCACCCAATGGGCATCCCCTCCAGCCAGGCATCTGCCAATCACAGGACAGGGATGCTCCCCACCAGCCAGGCATCAGCCAATCACAGGGCAGGCATGCACTCTCCACCCCCCCGGAGGGCACTGGTGAGGGAGTACAGCGGGACATACGAAAGCCTGCCGGCACGCTCAGTACAGGTATGTGACCAGCAGGGGGCGGCATGTGTACACAATAGAGTAGAGTACTGTGCCCAGCAGGGGGCAGTCTGTGGACACAACTGAGTAGAGCCCTGTGCCCAACAGGGGGCAGTGTGTGAGCACAGTACAATTATAGTACTGTACTCTGTTATGCGCTGTACTATGTTGAACATTTGCCAACTACAGCATTTATAGTTTATTAACTTTGATTCAGTTGCATCTATAACACTCTCATAGACACAGATGTACAGTATGTCCTGTTGCAAGTTAATGTGGCTAGCTTTACTAAATTGAAATAAACTTTGAATGGAATAGGACACAAACAGACACACATTGTAGCTACCTGAAACCTTTCAGTGGCTTCAGTTAACTTCCTACAACATGCTTATACTTTTCAGTAAGGTTTGAGGAATCAGCCTTGCAAAAATGTCAGCAGCTTTGTGTTTGTGATTGAATGAGCAACTGTGATACAGCAAACACCTGACCAATTTTACATTTGACCAATCACTGACGGCAATGGATGTTGTGTTCACTTGTACATTTTTCCTTTGATCTTAAAATGTTGCTGCCTGCCAGGCATATTAGAGTACAGTGATGCACAATACAGGAAGCTATATTAAGAGAAATATAACAATGAGTAACGTAATAAAAATAGACATTGTGGAATTCATTTGCTGTGAGATGCTGGTTCAGGGATGTGAGTCCTGAGACTAGGGGTTTGAGCAGTATATAATGGCTATGGGTAATGTCCACTGTGGAGAGAGGTTGGTGGGAGAGGGTTATTGCATGAACAAGGTGCTATGCCAACAAGTTCAGCTGAGTTTGATTAGGAAAGGAAAGGAAATTAGAAATGAAAAAGGTAGTAATAGCAGACACAGGAAAATGTTCACTCCCTCCTGACTGTATCTCCCTCTCTCAGGTCTCAGACTCCAGGATTCTGGAATGTCCCAGTATTCAGATCACCACCATCTCTCCCGAGGAGGAGTCTGCCCCACTGGAAGGCAGTTGTTGGGATGGGGCAGGTGGATGGGACAGGGAGAGGCTCTATCTGCCTCTGCTCGACCCCTTCTCTTACCGAGAGGGCCTGGCAGGTGGTGGGTCCCTAAGTCCCAGCCCCGCCTCCAGCCCCTCCTCCCGAGGCTGGCTCAGCCCCGCCTCCAGCTGTGATTCGCTATTGGTTGAGGAGGAGGAGCTTAATGAGGCTACGGCCCAGTTCTGCCTGACTCCCTCCTCTCGACCCACCTCCCCTGGTGGCAAGAAGCGCAGGAACTCCCCCCTGTCCTCCCCCACCACCTCCCGTAGGGGCAGTTATTCAGAGGAATACCCCAGCCCCCTACAGAGTGGAGACCCCACCCTCCAGAGCCAGGGTCCTCCCAGCAGCCTGGAGCTCAGCATTCCACAAAAGACAAGAAAAACATCCCTGGAGCAGGTCACAATCTGAACTGCTGTACAACATATCATATATCAGTGACTCTACACTACCCTAACACAACGTTGCTATGTAATGATTGTACCATAACACTGTATCATACACCTATACAACTAGACTATTTAAGTGTGCCACTATACTGCTATACTTGGTATACATAGTGACACTGGCACCTCCACTGATGGTGTAACATCCACATCCTCTTTTTCTGACTGTTTTCTAATTCATGGGTTAAATGTGTGCGTGTAAAATGTGGGTTAGTTTCACTGAGTAATGCTGAGTGTAAAGGGAGGGGATAGTTGTATTGAGTGATGTTGAGTGTAAAGGGAGGGGATAGTTGTAGTGAGTAATGTTGAGTGTAAAGGGAGGGGATAGTTGTAGTGAGTGATGTTGAGTGTAAAGGGAGGGGATAGTTGTAGTGAGTAATGTTGAGTGTAAAGGGAGGGGATAGTTGTAGTGAGTGATGTTGAGTGTAAAGGGGGATAGTTGGGTGATGTTGTGTAAAGGGAGGGGATAGTGATGTTGAGTGTAAAGGGAGGGGATAGTTGTAGTGAGTGATGTTGAGTGTAAAGGGAGGGGATAATTGTAGTGAGTGATGTTGAGTGTAAAGGGAGGGAATAGTTGTTGTAAGTAATGTTGAGTGTAAAGGGAGGGGATAGTTGTAGTGAGTGATGTTGAGTGTAAAGGGAGGGGATAGTTGTAGTGAGTGATGTTGAGTGTAAAGGGAGGGGATAGTTGTAGTGAGTGATGTTGAGTGTAAAGGGAGGGGATAGTTGTAGTGAGTGATGTTGAGTGTAAAGGGAGGGATAGTTGTAGTGAGTGATGTTGAGTGTAAAGGGAGGGGATAGTTGTAGTGAGTGATGTTGAGTGTAAAGGGAGGGGATAATTGTATTGAGTGATGTTGAGTGTAAAGGGAGGGGATAGTTGTAGTGAGTGATGTTGAGTGTAAAGGGAGGGAGGATAGTTGTAGTGAGTAATGTTGAGTGTAAAGGGAGGGGATAGTTGTATTGAGTGATGTTGAGTGTAAAGGGAGGGGATAGTTGTAGTGAGTGATGTTGAGTGTAAAGGGAGGGGATAGTTGTAGTGAGTGATGTTGAGTGTAAAGGGAGGGGATAGTTGTAGTGAGTGATGTTGAGTGTAAAGGGAGGGGATAATTGTAGTGAGTGATGTTGAGTGTAAAGGGAGGGAATAGTTGTTGTAAGTAATGTTGAGTGTAAAGGAGGGATAGTTGTAGTGAGTGATGTTGAGTGAAAGGGAGGGAATGTTGATGTTGTAAAGGGAGGGAATAGTTGTAGTGAGTGATGTTGAGTGTAAAGGAGGGGATAGTTGTATTGAGTGATGTTGAGTGTAAAGGGAGGATAGTTGTAGTGAGTGATGTTGAGTGTAAAGGGAGGGGATAGTTGTAGTGAGTGATGTTGAGTGTAAAGGGAGGGAATAGTTGTAGTGAGTGATGTTGAGTGTGAAGGAAGGGGATAATTGTAGTGAGTGATGTTGAGTGTAAAGGGAGGGGATAGTTGTAGTGAGTGATGTTGAGTGTAAAGGGAGGGGATAATTGTAGTGAGTGATGTTGAGTGTAAAGGGAGGGAATAGTTGTAGTGAGTGATGTTGAGTGTAAAGGGAGGGGATAGTTGTAGTGAGTGATGTTGAGTGTAAAGGGAGGGGATAGTTGTAGTGAGTGATGTTGAGTGTAAAGGGAGTGGATAGTTGTAGTGAGTGATGTTGAGTGTAAAGGGAGGGAATACTGTGAGTGAGCATTGTTGTTTTATTGTGTCTCAGGTTTCTCCTCGAGAGGTTGACATTGAGCAGCCTCTGCCTCCAGGCTCACCCTGCCCACAGTCAGACCTCCTGCAGGCCCGAAGAGATCCCTCCTCCCTGGGCATGGACTACTTGTGTGTCCCTCCTGTCTTGGGCTGGGGCAGGGCCAGAGCTAGTGCCCACAGCCCCCTCTTCAGGTGAGGAGGGTTAACTGCCCTGTGCTTTAGTTACATTTTGTGAAGCGAGCTGAGAGAAACGGAGTAACCTCCCTCCAGTCTTGTTATTTTCACTGTCTCTTCTGCTACCAGGCTACCAATGCAGCTGCAACTGTTTGTAGTGTGTGTCTGAGATAGGCAGAGAGAGAGAGAATCAAGGAGTTCCCTCAGCCAGCTGGTCCTGATGCTCAGTTCACCAACTAACACTAACAACCCAAAGCCTCATTAATGACCGTATGACGAATATGACATCAATTAGACTCAACCAAATTATAACCAGACAAAAACAAAATTACATCACTTATTGGGACGCACAAGCTCAATCTCAATCTGGCACTAAAAAGACAGTACACCCTGGCAGATTACTTGACCATGGTGACTGACAAAAGACCAAGAACCACCTTGTCAAAGTATCCTCTCAGTGAGCACTGCCTGGCCATAGAAAAAGGTCTCCACTGAATGGTGGCTACCTGTTGAAGAAAGGCTGTGCCAGCACTGCTCTCTGAGGGAGGTGACACAGAGCTGCACTTCACAACAAGATGTGAAAAATATCAAGAAATCAGGAATATCTTCTACACTAAATTCAACCAGATCTGCCCATCTTTCAGCAACCTCCCGGACCAAGACTAATTTAAAATATTACTGGGGGTGAGAAAGGACTGCTGCACCCTCACAGCACAGTTTCATACTGCCTGCAACAGTCTGAGGGGCAGTGAGTGGCAGAACACACTCACAACACACACCTGTATGCACACCAGCTCACAATTAATGCACAATGCACACACACACACACACACACACACTCATATGAATGAACACATGCACATACACACAGTATTTGGACTTATTTGTTAGTGTTTTTTCTGTTTTTGTTTTTCTCTTTTTCAACATCATCCCATATTATATCATCACACACACACATACGCATACACCTGTTATTGTTCCAATTATGTTAATGTTTCTATTACTATTGTTACAGCGTTGCTGTTTAGATGTGTTATGCCCACATGATAGTGGGCGGGGCATAATAAGAAATACTCTCATTTAGTTGCATGGCAGCTGTGCACTTGGAGTGGTTGCTGGTTCAGGAAATTGGGACGCTGGTCGATCATGGGGGAGGGCCAAAATGGTGGGAAACCAGTGTTGGATGTACCTGTGTCTGACCTGCCGTTTTCTTTTAAGTGACAATCCCCCATTTCCTCAACCAGGCTGTTTTGTTTTATTCTCAGATCACTAGATCTGTCATGCTTAAAGAAAAATTATACTAAACAAATTAAATTTGAAAACGCTTGGGTTAGCCTGGGGAACGTGTGAAGTGACCTGGCGGAGGTAAGTCTCCCAGTTCCAGCATTCCAGGCCAGCAGCCTCCCTTTTGTAAGCAACTTTCATCCCCTAGACGAACGTGACCGCAATAGATGTTTACGTATCCTTTTTCTAACCTAAGCCTTGCAATGCAAATGTGTGCTTTCATCATGCCAATAAAGCATTTTTGAATTGAATTGAAACGTGCAGATTGAGAGAGAGAGAGACAGACTGAGAGCGAGGAGGAAAGGGGTAGCTGTGCAGAGAGGTCATTGCTTTTGAACAGATAATACAAATGAAGAAAGGTAGTTAGCTGGAGTATTTTCATCTGTCGGACAATTACACGTGATACTGGCGGAAAGCCTACTTATGCCGGCTAACGTATACCCTGCTCACACTGTAAGCATGCTCTTCTCATAATCTCACACTATAAAAGGGCTCTCCTCATTAGCTCACACTGTAGGAGTGCTCTCCTCTTCTCCTGACTGTGGTTATGTAGCTTTTTGACCACGTCTGGAATCTTACTTCAGTTTCCCTAAAAATTTCTCCTGTTTCTCAGAATGATCTCCTTGGTTCTCTGTTCTAATAGGTCTACTGCTCTGCCGCCACTTGATTGGCCACTTCCATCCCAGTTTGACCAATATGAGCTGCGTATCGAGGTGCAGCCCCGCCCACATCACCGAGCCCACTATGAAACTGAAGGAAGTCGTGGTGCAGTAAAGGCCACACCTACTGGTCACCCGGTTGTCAAGGTAAAAACGGTTCTGCACAGGAAAGCGCACACAGGCTGTAGTGTCTGCAGGTTAAACTCCAGCCCTGGAGGGCCGCAGTGTCTGCAGGTTAAACTCCAGCCCTGGAGGGCCGCAGTGTCTGCAGATTAAACTCCAGCCCTGGAGGGCCGCAGTGTCTGCAGGTTTAACTCCAGTCCTGGTGGGCCGCAGTGTCTGCAGGTTTAACTCCAGTCCTGGAGGGCCGTAGTGTCTGCAGGTTTCTTCCAGTCCTGGAGGGACACAGTGTGTGCAGGTTAAACTCCGGCCCTGGAGGGCCGCAGTGTCTGCAGGTTTAACTCCAGTCCTGGAGGGCCGTAGTGTCTGCAGGTTTCTTCCAGTCCTGGAGGGACACAGTGTGTGCAGGTTAAACTCCGGCCCTGGAGGGCCGCAGTGTCTGCAGGTTTAACTCCAGTCCTGAAGGGCCATAGTGTCTGCAGGTTTAACTCCAGTCCTGGAGGGCCGCAGTGTCTGCAGGTTTAACTCCAGCCCTGGAGGGCCGCAGTGTCCGCAGGTTTAACTCCAGTCCTGGAGGGCCGCAGTGTCTGCAGGTTTAACTCCAGTCCTGGAGGGCCGCAGTGTCTGCAGGTTTAACTCCAGCCCTGGAGGGCCGCAGTGTCTGCAGGTTTAACTCCAGTCCTGGAGGGCCGCAGTGTCTGCAGGTTTAACTCCAGCCCTGGAGGGCCGCAGTGTCTGCAGGTTTAACTCCAGTCCTGGAGGGCCGCAGTGTCTGCAGGTTTAACTCCAGTCCTGGAGGGCCGCAGTGTCTGCAGGTTTATTCCAGGCCTGGAGGGCTGCAGTGTCTGCAGTATTAATTCCAGTCCTGTTCAAATATCAACAGTTCCAAGTTTTGTAGGGCTTCTTTGTGAGCTGTTTTGTTACTTACAGTTTTTTCTCAATCACTTACTCACTATTCCCGGTCCTATTAACTAAACATCCCAAACCAGAATGCCATTTCCCAAAAGACAGACCCATTTCCCACAACTATAAACACTATTCCTCTGTTTTCATGTTAAACTCTTTGTGAAAAACTCTTCACACAAATCCCTTCATTTATCACTGGCTACAAAATGTGCTCATTTAGAAAGCACTGGCATTCAATATCATTAACTCAAGTCATCACAACTCAAACCCCATTAACACACAATTCCCCATATGGGAACCAGTTACACACTGCTGTGCTCAATCTGAAACACTTTTAACATTTCCACTTTTCTAATGATATAGTCTGGGTTTGATTTTTTCAAAGATATTGTTAGAGTAAAGTACATGAATATATTGACTAAACACAACACACAAGACCAGTGCTGCACACTCATGAAAATATGTTTTTCTTTCTACATTGTAAAATCATTAATAACATCCAAGCATTTCAAAAGTTGCATTTTGCACAGAAACATATTCTAAATAGAGTATAGTACATAAACACAGCAAAACCATTTGTGTAGACAAAAAAGAAAGCATGAATGAAAACAAACCCTAGGGACCATCTCTTCGTCTAGCTGGATCTAGCCATAGCACTTCGTCCACATCACAGGCTATCTAGCCAGACAGTGAGGGAGGAATCTTCTTGAATGGCGAATCCATCCTTGCACAGACCCTGCATCAATTTGGTCACAGGCTTGGCTTGGTCCTCCAAGGCTTGAATGAGGGGTACCCTGACATAGGGCTGGAGATCGAAAACCTTCCATGGCCATGCCAAAAAAGCTTCTCAATGGGGTTAAGGAAGGGAGAGTATGGTGGGAGGGATTGGAGTGAAAATTGTGGATGCTGATGAAACCGGTTTTGGACCAGAGCAGATCGGTGGAAAGATACACTGTCCCAGATAGCAATACATCTCATATGCTCTGCACCCGTTTGGTCTTCTGCTGTGACGATGTTGCCAGCACTAGTTTTTTTTTTTAGACATTTTATTTTTAATTGAAACCAGAATTTTAGGATTGTTGTTGTCTTCTCTTTTCAATTCAAGAGTTGCACAATATCTCACATGTAAATCTTAAAAGGTTCATTTCAGATTTCATAAACATTTAAGCATTTCGCTTGTACATGTACATTTATCACTGAGCCACTTTTCTCTCTTCCTGTTCATGTTGAAGGCTTTCCTACAATGCTGAAATCTCTCTCTCTCTCAGCTCCTGGGATATGCAGAGAGACAGCCACTCTCTCTGCAGGTGTTTGTTGGAACAGCTGATGATCGATCCATTCGTCCCCATCCCTTCTACCAGATTCACAGGTACTAAAGCTGTGGTTAAGTACAAGTGTTGTAGAGTTTGCCCTGATGCGCAGGTACTCGTGTTCTTTGGTTACATACAGGTGTTGTAGAATATTTTTGTGTCACTTACAGGGTCACTGGTAAAATGGTGGGTACTGCCAGTCAGGAGAGCGTCCAGGCAGGAACCAAAGTGCTGGACATTCCCCTCAACCCTGAAACCAACATGACAGCCATGTGAGAATCTGTGTGTGTGTGTGTGTGTGTGTGTGTGTGTGTGTGTGTGTGTGTGTGTGTGTGTGTGTGTGTGTGAGTGAGTGTGGGTGTAAAACTGTGTGTGTGTGTATAAAACTGTTTGTTTATGTGTGTGTGTGTAAAACTGTGTTTGTTTGTGTGTGTGTGTGTGTGTGTGTGTAACTGAGAGCATGTATGTAACTTTTTGTGTGATTGTTACTGTGTGAGTTTGTGTGTGTAACTGAGTGTGTGTGTGTGTGTGTGTGTGTGTGTGTAACTGAGTGTGTGTGTGTGTGTGTGTGTGTGTGTGTGTGTGTGTGTGTGTGTGTAACTGAGTCTGTGTGTATATCAGAATTGATTGTGCAGGTATTCTGAAGCTGAGGAACTCTGATATTGAGCTGAGGAAGGGAGAGACCGATGTGGGGAGGAAGAACACTCGTGTGCGCCTGGTGTTCCGCACCCACCTGCCCCTAGCCACGCCCCTGGCCCCTGCCAGTGCCCCACCCACCACCCCGCCTGGCCGGGTTCTCGCCTTGCAGGTGGCCTCTTTGCCCATCGAGTGCTGTGAGTCTCAACCTCAGCCAATCAAATGTTTCAGCCAGTCACATGCTTTTGCCTTCAGCCAATCACACACCTCTGTATGCGATTCACATACCTGTGGCCCTCAGGCAATCACGTGCCAGAATCTGATGTTCATTCCCCTTGTCATGCTTTTGCAGAACTGTCTCTGTCCCTCAGCTAACCAAAGGCCTCTCTCTTTTACAGCTCAACGCTCTGCACAGGAGCTACCAGTAGTGGAGTCAATCAGCCAATCAGCATGCTCTGTGGAAGGGGGGGAGGAGATTCTGCTGTGTGGAGCTAATTACTTACCTACCTCCAGAGTACTGTTCATGGAAAGAGGGACAGGTATGTGTGGGTGTTTTAGTATAACTGGTTGAGTGTATATGTGTGTGGGAATATTCTTTTTAACTGTGTAGTGTGTGTATAATGGGAGAATCTGTTTGTAGCTGTGTGTCTTTGTGTCTGTCTGTTAGGAATTTTGCTTTCTCTGTATGTAAAATATAACAGTAGAACAAGAGGAAATAGATGGAAACTAGTTAAGGGTAAGTTCCGCACTGATATATGGAAGTATTATTTTACATAAAGAGTTATCAATGCATGGAATGGGTTGCCAGGTCATGTAGTTGAGGAAGAGACCCTTGTTATGTTGAAGGCCAGCTGACGCAGTCTTGGATGCTCTTTAGTTGAAATGGTGGGCTTAGGTGGGCCAAATGGCTTGTTCTTGTCTCAACATGTTCTTACGTTCTTATGAATTTAAGAAGGGAATGGGGATGGAGGGAAGTTGTGTTATTTGTAACTAGTAACCTGAATATCTGTTGACTGACAGATGGCAAGCTCCAATGGGAAGAGGAAGCTTGTGTGGACCGGGATAAAAGCAGTGAGGTCAGCATGTGCTGACCAATCAGCAAAACTGTGTGTCTTTGTGCATGTTCCCACAGTTAGGCACTTTGTGTTAACTCTAACCCTGTATCTCCTTTGCAAGTGCTTATTGTGTATGTGCAATTGCATGTGTGTGTGTTTGTCCAAATTCTGAGTGTCTCCTCTTTCAGTGTGTGTAACTCTAACTCTTTGTGTCTCCTCTCTCGGTACATGCTGAGTGTGTGTGTATGTGTGTGTGCGTGTGAGTGAGTGTGTTAGTGAGTGTGTGTGTGAGCGTGTTAGTGAGAGTGTGTGTGTGTGTGAGTGTGTTAGTGAGTGAGTGTATGTGTGCATGTTAGTGAGTGTGTGTATGTGTGTGTGTGTGTGTGTGAGTGAGTGTGTGTGTGTGTGTGTGACCGTGTTAGTGAGAGTGTGTGTGTGAGCGTGTTAGTGAGTGTGTACATGTGGGTGACTCTTACTCTTTGTGTTTCCTCTTTTAGTGTGTACTGTGTGTGCGTATTCCGGCATACAGTGACCTGTCAGTGACCCGGCCTGTGTCTGTCAGTTTGTACGTCTCCAACGGCAAGAGGAAGAGGAGTAGCACACACTGCTTCAAATACCTCCCAGGTGCGTCTGTTTGTCTGTCTGCTACAGTTCACACACATAAAAAACACAAATTACCTGATTAATGTTGTATATTTTTGTGCATGACTAAGCACATCCTGTCACATGATCAGACTGGGTGCCACTGAGCAGCCATGGTGCGGTTTGAAGGCCCATTTCTCTACCTGTATCAACAAAACAAATGATGCAAAACCACAAAAATTAATAAAATGCTATTTAAATGAATGTGATTTGATGCCAATGGAATGTAATATTTTAATGTAATTAGTTTAATATAAGAATAATATAGAAGTTTATTTATTTACAGATAGACTTGGCTTGTAATTCTAGAGTTTATGCTTAGACTTATTTTTGCCCTGAACACTTTAATAATCATTTTGTCTTCGTTATGGGTATATCCTTTCTGTTACATTTTTTAAATTCCCAAATAGTTTGTCTGTATCAATTAATACAATAATAAAAGGCTGAAACAGTAAATACTGACCCAAAATTACAAATGAAAAATATAACCCAGGGATGTGTGAGTGTTTCTTAGTTAGATAAATATTACAGTTCTCTAGAAGGGCTGATCCTCCTCTAATGTATGTAAACCATGTTCACTAATCAATTTCAACAAATATCTGAAGAATTAGGGGTGATTTCTGCAATTCCTTGACCATTTCCTTAAATAGGTAATTTAGCAGTTCACTACCAGGGTCTACTCCTGACAGTAATATGTGGCCCAATGTCATTATGCCCCATATTCTGTTCACAGTAATACAATTGTATCTTTCTCCCCCTCTTTCTCCCCCCATCCTTCTCCCTCTTTCCCCCTCTCTATTTCTCCCTCTTTCTCCCCCCATCCTCCCCCCCACTCTCTAGTGATGCTGAAGCAGGAAGATACCCTTCCTGTGTCCCACCCTACCTTGCTGCCTCTGGAGCGTGTGTCGCTGTGTGTGATTGGGGGTGGCAGGGAAACAGAAGCTGATGGCCTGCGTTTTGGGGGGGTGCTGCCTTACCCTTCCCTTTCTCAGGGGGGGTACCAGGAGGGAGAGGAGGGCCCAGAGCGGGGGCATCTCTCTGAGAGGCACCCCAGCCTGGAGAGTCTGGAGCTGGGCTTTACGGAGCTGCTGCCCCCCCTGTATCCCCGAAATCCCCAAACCCCCTCCCCCCGCCCCTGGCTGGACTCCCCTTACCTGTCCTCCTCCCCCTCTCCCTCCTACTCCTCTTCTCTCTCTCCTTTCCCAGCTAGTAGCCCCCTTCCCTCCTCTCCTATTGCCCCCCAAACTCACTCTTCCTCCCCCTACCCCCACTGCCCCCAACCCCCAGAAATTTGCCCTTCACCTCCCCCCAATCCCAGCCCCTACCAGGACCTGTACCCCCCACCGTATGGCCGCTATGAGGGCTGGGATCCCCCGGCCCTGGAGCCCTGCGGCAGGACTGCCCCAGGATCAGGAGTGCCGGCTGGGGAGAAGGAGCAGGAAAGTCCCCTGCATTTCCCTGGCCCGGTGGCCATGCAGCACATCACACTGGAGGAAGGTGAGCTTTCTGGTGACATCCAAACACCTGTGACACATCTCAACGATTCGCAAGATTTTGCTCCTTCAGACAAATCACAGTTATTAGTGAAAATTGACAAGTAGCTCAATTTGAACTAATAACCTAACCCTTGTTCTCCCATTGCTACAGGAGCCTCTGACAGTCATGCTTCACCCAATTACAGTCCTTTACAGTTACTTTCCAAGTTAAGCCAAACCCATTACAGTCATACTCTACACACAGTAATGCCAAACCCATTACAGTCATACTCTACACACAGTAATGCCAAACCCATTACAGTCATATTCTACACACAGTAATGCCCATTACAGTCATACTCTACACACAGTAATGCCAAACCCATTACAGTCATACTCTACACACAGTAATGCCAAACCCATTTCAGTCCTACTAAACACACAGTAATGCCAAACCCATTACAGTCATACTCTACACACAGTAATGCCAAACCCATTACTGTCATACTTTAAAACACTACCCACAGTAATGCCAAACCCATTACAGTCATACTCTACACACAGTAATGCCAAACCCATTACAGTCATACTCTACACACAGTAATGCCAAACCCATTACAGTCATACTCTACACACAGTAATGCCAAACCCATTTCAGTCCTACTAAACACACAGTAATGCCAAACCCATTACAGTCATACTCTACACACAGTAATGCCAAACCCATTACAGTCATACTCTACCCACAGTAATGCCAAACCCATTACAGTCATACTCTACACACAGTAATGCCAAACCCATTACTGTCATACTCTACACACAGTAATGCCAAACCCATTACAGTCATACTCTACACACAGTAATGCCAAACCCATTACTGTCATACTCTACACACAGTAATGCCAAACCCATTACAGTCATACTCACACACAGTCATTACTCTACACACAGTAATGCCAAACCCATTACAGTCATACTCTACACACAGTAATGCCAAACCCATTACAGTCATACTCTACACACAGTAATGCCAAACCCATTACAGTCATACTCTAATGCCAAACCCATTACAGTCATACTCTAACACACAGTAATGCCAAACCCATTACAGTCATACTCTACCCACAGTAATGTCAAACCCATTACAGTCATACTCTACCCACAGTAATGTCAAACCCATTACAGCCATACTCTACACACAGTAATGCCAAACCCATTACAGTCATACTCTACACACAGTAATGCCAAACCCATTACTGTCATACTCTACACACAGTAATGCCAAACCCATTACAGTCATACTCAACACACAGTAATGCCAAACCCATTACAGTCATACTCTACACACAGTAATGCCAAACCCATTACTGTCATACTCTACACACAGTAATGCCAAACCCATTACAGTCATACTCTACACACAGTAATGCCAAACCCATTACAGTCATACTCTACACACAGTAATGCCAAACCCATTACAGTCATACTCTACCCACAGTAATGTCAAACCCATTACAGTCATACTCTACCCACAGTAATGTCAAACCCATTACAGCCATACTCTACACACAGTAATGCCAAACCCATTACAGTCATACTCTACACACAGTAATGCCAAACCCATTACAGTCATACTCTACACACAGTAATGCCAAACCCATTACAGTCATACTCTACACACAGTAATACCAAACCCATTACAGTCATACTCTACACACAGTAATGCCAAACCCATTACAGTCATACTCTACACACAGTAATGCCAAACCCATTTCAGTCGTACTCTACACACAGTAATGCCAAACCCATTACGATTGTACTCTATGTACAGTCAAGGTAAAACTATTATAGTCCTACCCTACATACAATCAAGCTAAAAATATTACAGATAAACATATTACAGTCCCTCTATGCACACAGATTAGCCTAGCCATTCATTAAAATACTGTTATATGTTGTAAGTACATTCCTACTGTACACCACAATATCTAACCATATCTATTAACAGATGATGAACTGACCTCCTGTTGCTTGACTGATTAACAAAATGGCTATTTTTAGTGTGCCAAACAATTAACACTTGATCAAGAGATTGCTTTTTCAGTGACTGATTTTGTGTTTCCACAGTGAGTGAGTTCATTGGAGAGGACATGAGCTCTTTCCCTCAATCACACATCCAGTTGGGGTGAACATCGTTGCTCTGTTTCCTTATGTGTCCTTCATAATATTTCAGAAACACCTTTCCATAGCTTGTTCTTAATGTAATATTGCACAGTATGTGGTATAGAGATAAGACTGTAGTTTACCTGATACAGGTCACATCACAGTCTCTACTGGAGCCTCAGGTATAATCTTATGTATAGATATCCAGCCCTATATATTTTACTAAAATGTTTTTAATCTGTTTCTAAAATAAACTGTACAAATACAGCATTCAATTTGTTGGTATGTGTGTGTATGTGAATAACAATTGCATCCTCATACTTACTACATACCTACTACATAAAGAAAACATTAAAAGCACCATGTAATATGTACAAACCATGTTCAAGAGCCAGAGGTTAGCCATCTTATCTGGTAGATACAGCCTGTAGACTGACATCATAGTAGTGATTGACATGTGTGCACTTTTGTGTGCGTGTATGGATGTATGTGTTTGTGTGTGCTTACGTACACGTATGTGTGCCTGTGCCTATGTGTGTTTGCATGTGCGAGTGTATCTTTGCCTATGTGTGTGTACATGCATGTGTATTTGTGTCAGCATTGTGTGTTTGGATGTGTGGGAGTTTGTGTATGGGTGTTTGACAGAGATTGCTGTAATCTTGTGTTTCACCACAGTTACACAATCCCTGTGGGGGGTGTTCACTTCCTTTAACTCACAGCTGTGTTTAACTTCCATATAAAGACTCATCTGCTAGGGTGAGTCAGGAAGAAAAATTGACACCAAAGTTGGGTGCTTCATTTGTAAGCGTACTCTCCTCCTGTCCTCCTTCATTTGTTTGGATATGGGTGTCTGCAAAGGCCAGAGTAAAACATTAATGTTGTTGCTATGGAAATCTCTGCTTATTGACCGATAATTTTTGAGGGTGATGAAAACTTGTCCTGATAGAACTTCAGAGGTGTGGGGGTTTTTTGCTCTTTCTTCTTATTGATACTTTTCAATGTGCTGTATATGGACAAAAAGTATTTGGGCAAAATTAATATTAGATTTATATTTAAATGTTGTATATACAGTTGTGTCTATGTAATTGTTTTTCATATTTTCAAATGTACTTTGGTGCAAATATGGGAAATGGGGTTTAGTCACAGATGCGTAAACAATTGACACTGTGCTATATGCATCTGTGGGGTTCTATATTAGTCTGGGCTGGACTTGAGTGAAAATGTCTTAGATTAGCCAGGAAGTTTTGAAAGGAGCTGGAGAGCTCAATGCAAAAGTAGAGAGACAGAGACGAAGGCTCATTGGGGTGTTCTTTATTACATTCAGGGGATGTACAGACAGACCTCAGGTGTGCAGAGCACAGTCAGCTCCCTCAGTCGGGAGTCTGAGTTGTGCCTCATGGAGCCCTCTTCCTCTCCCTCTCTTCCTCCTCCTTTCTGCTGAGGTGACACCTCCTCTCTGTTTTCAGACTCGTTGTCTGCCATCACTGGACAGACTCTCGTCTGATTTGTTGTTGTAGAGCTGGAGCTGGAGCAATGGTTTTCTCCACAGCCATGAAATAAGAAGGGGCTCTTATGAAGGCTTGCTTTCATGTTTTGATTTTGACCGTCTCTTTGGTATTAGGACCAAGTGATGCTAACATTTCATTAGCATTAAAGGCAAGTTGTGCTAGCATTTCATTAGCATTAAAGGCAAGCGGTGCTAGAATTTCATTTGCATGAAAGGCAAGCGGTGCTGGAATTTCATTGGTAATTTAAAAGGTAGTGGTGCTAACATTTCATTAGCATTACGGGCAAGTTATACTGACACTCAAGAACAAGTTTGTTCAAATACATGTTTTCTTAAATTACACTGCTACCTGATTAACAGTTAGTACATCAATAAATATCAATGATCACTTTATCATCTTCTAAATTTCAGCCAATAGAATTTTCAGCTCCTATGATGCCCATTCATCAGACTCAAAAAGGTAGAAAATGTAAACTTGAAGAATTGAGGTTATCGAACTGATACCAAGAAAATGTGGAATTCTGGATATTGTAGGCATTCTGACCAGGGAAGTATTCACCATTTTTAGGTCAGAAATGTATGAGTCCATTTTTAATCTATTCTAACCACTGTGCTGCCAACTGCTTTTAAACACAGCACTCAAATCAATGACTTAGTAACCCATTACATTTTTGTTTTGATTTGTATGAAGACAACAAACAAAAATCCATTAAAGGCACATTGTCATAGAAAAATACCATGAACATATAGGGACACAATTTATATACTTTGAACATTAACAGCAGTTTAACCAGCTTGTTACACTGTATTTAAAACAAAACATGAAGCAGACAGATCAAACAATGGTTTTTGGGTACAGGGGTACAGATAGGGTTGTTGGATCTGTGGGGGGATTATCCTGGCTTTGCTGCCATCAGGGACGAATGTGGAGTAAGGGATCTTGTGGGAACGTAAGGCAAAGCTTTCTATTGGTGGATATGGTATGAATAATGCTATTGGAGGAAGCAGCATCAGGGATTGCATGAGACCATGATGTGGTGCATTCTGAGATATCAGAGAGCTCAGAGGTAAAGAAGCTCCCAAATTAAATACTGTTAAAATGTTCCTCTCTGAGCAGCAGGAGGAGGACCCAGAGCATTAGGGGGGAGGAGTCAGAGGAGGAAGAGGGGTCATTATGTGAGTGGGAGGAACCAGTGAATGAGGGGGTGGAGCCATAGCAAGATTGGGAGCAGACAGTGTAAGAGGGAGGAGAAAATGAAGAGAGGTGGGGAGGGGGAGGGGCCAGTGCAGTAATGGGAGGGGTTATAGCAAGAGAAGGGAGGAGTCAGTGTGGGAGACTCTCCCTCAGACATTGACAAACACCAGTCGGGCAGAGTAAATCAAGTCTGCCAGGTACATCAGGAAGTTGAGTGCGGTCAGTACCGCAACTGCCACCAGCTTGTCCCAGTCGCAGAACTTGCCGCCGTAGGTACACTCGGACGGACGCGCTGTCTGTCTTTTGTACTTGTCGTTAAACTGGAAGACGGGCCAGACGATGGTGGCGGAGAGGTACATGAGCACGGCCAGCAGTGCATAGGCAGACAGGAAGCGTGCAAACGGAAAGGGAAGGCAGCCCGTGCACTCCCCCACGCACAGCACGATGATGGCGGCCGACAGGATGAAGCACACGCAGTACACCGCCAGGCACCACTTCAGTGCGTCGTGCCCGTCATATGACACTGGTTCGCTGATGAACACGAAGATGACGCAGGCGATGAAGGTCTCGCACACCTTCAGCAGCCCGGGGACCGTGGCCATGTAGCCGGCCACCTCCCCTGGCCGGGCCTTGCTGATGCTCACCTCCGTCAGGTACGCCACCGTCGCCAGGCAGGAGAACACAGTGGCCACGATGCGGTAATCCCGCGGCACGTTAGACCCGTAGTATCCCTTCAGGAAGTACAGCGGAAAGATGATGGAGGCCGACAGGCAGAGCAGGGAGGCGTAGCAGGCGAAGGTGATGGGGAAGTTCCTCCAGGACACAGGCGCTCGAGCCTGCAGGCCAAACAGCTCCACCAGCAGGACCAGCAGTGTCCCGGCGAAGCTGAAGCTCCAGCAGAACACACACCAGTCCCCCGTGCCGTGCCCCAGAGCCGCCCCATGCACTGCCACACTGAACGCCACGCACGCAAACACCAGTGCCGCCAAACGCGCCCACAACAGCGGAGACGAGTGCACCACCACCAGAGGCATTCTGAGAGTTTATTCACACACGCTGCTTCTGTGTCTGATTGGTTCTGTCCAGCAGTCAGATCCGCTACGCCCTGCTGCCACGCCCACACCTGCAAGAGAAACAGACTCCCTGAGAAAGTGATGCACACTGGGTTATGTATGTGTGTGTACAGTGGGTCTATGTACTGTGTGTGTGCGTGTCTGTGTGTGTGTATGTTCGTGATTGTGTGTGTGTGTGCATGTTTGTGATTGTGTGTGTGTGCATGTGAGTGCATGTTTGTGATTCTGTGTTTGTGTGTGCATGTGAGTGTGTGAGTGCATGTTTGTGATTGTGTGTGTGTGTGTGTGCATGTGAGTGCATGTTTGTGATTGTGTGTGTGTGTGTGTGTGTGTGTGAGTGTGTGAGTTGGTTCATGGGACAATCTGAGGTACATGTTAGTGAGTGTGTGTGTGTGTGTGTGCATGTGAGTGTGTGAGTTGGTTCATGGGACAATCTGAGGTACATGTTAGTGTGTGTGTGTGTGTGTGTGTGTGTGTGTGTGTGTGTGTGTGAGTGTGTGTGTGTGTGTGTGTGTGTGTGTGTGTGTGTGTGTGTGTGTGTGTGTGTGTGTGTGTGTGAGTTGGTTCATGGGACAATCTGAGGTACATGTTAGTGTGTGTGTGTATGTGTGTAGGTGTGAGTGTGTGTGTGTGTGAGTGTATGTCTGTGTGAGTGAGTGAGAGAGGGAGGGAGAGAGAGAGAGCAGCAAGAGGGGGAGGGAGAGGGAGAGAGAGGGGGGAGGGAGGGAGAGAGAAAGGGGGGGAGAGGAAGGGAGTGAGAGAAGGAGCGAGAGAGGGAGTGAGGGGGAGGGAGAGAGAGGGAGTGAGAGAGAGGGGGAGGGAGGAGAGAGAGAGGAGAGAGAGAGGGGGAGGGAGGGAGAGGGAGGGAGTGAGAGAGGGAGAGAGAGAGAGGGAGTGAGAGAGAGAGAGGAGAGGGAGGGAGGGAGGAGAGGGGGGGAGAGAGAGAGAGGGAGAGAGAGAGAGAGAGAGAGGGGGAGGAGAGAGGAGAGAGAGAGGGAGTGAGAGGGGGAGGGAGAGAGAGAGGGAGGAGTGAGAGAGGGGAGGGAGAGAGGAGTGAGAGAGAGAGGGAGTGAGAGGGGGAGGGAGGGAGAGAGAGGGAGTGAGAGAGAGAGGGAATGAGAGGGGGGAGGGAGAGAGAGGGAGAGGGAGGGAGAGAGAGAGGGGGAGGGAGAGAGAGAGAGGGGGGAGGGAGGAGGAGGGAGGAGAGAGAGGGGGGAGAGAGAGAGAGGGAGAGAGAGGGGAGAGAGAGGGAGGAGAGAGAGAGGGAATGAGAGAGGGAGGGAGAGAGAGAGAGGGAATGAGAGGGAGGGAGAGAGAGAGGGGAGTGAGAGAGAGAGGGAGGGAATGAGAGGGGGAGAGAGAGAGAGGGAATGAGAGAGGGAGGGAGAGAGAGAGAGGGAATGAGAGAGGGAGGGAGAGAGAGAGAGGGAATGAGAGGGGAGGGAGAGAGAGAGGGGGAGGGGGAGAGAGAGGGAGGGAGAGAGAGAGAGAGAGAGGGGGAGAGAGAGAGAGAGGGGAGGGAGAGGGGAGGGAATGAGAGAGAGAGAGGGAGGGAGGAGAGAGAGAGGGGGAGTGAGAGAGAGGGGAGGGAGGGGAGGGGGGAGGGGAGGGAGAGAGAGGGAGCGAGAGAGAGAGAGACAGATTGGGAAAGCCTCTTTCTCTTAACCTCAGAGGGACACACATTCAAACTCAATGATGGAGTACAAATTACAAAATCATGAGTCACTCTTCCGTCTCTCTCCCTTTCTCCCCTCCCTGCTCTGTCAGACTTTCCTTCCACTGATCTACTCCAGATGTGAGCTACTCAGCGATGCCAAACCCTCTCTGCTCACGACCCATCCCTCTCTCCCGTTCTCCTTCAGTCAAATTCAAAGGGCTTTATTGGCATGTCAAAGTTTTCATGCCTCAAATCATGGCAACGGCCACATGGAACACCTTACATAATATCAGTTAGATCCTTAGGAGCAAGGGAGCAGATTTAATTAATACTCTTAAGCTCAGTTATTCACAGTGTACTTCCCTATGGTGTTATGGCTTGGAACAATAGAATCTAAGTTCAAATCAAAGCTTCTCAAACTTTTTTTTTTTTAAAGGAGAGTGGCCAAGCCACCCTTCTTGTGTATTTTTTCTTTATTCAGAAGAAAGGAAGTAGAAAGTCTGAGAGGGTTACAGAGAAGAGAAGGCATAGATAGAAGGGCTGGCACCATGACTTGAACCCCAGTCTCCCAGGGATCACTATGTGGACAAGACAACTGTGCAGCAGACTGAGCGATCTGCTCGCCCTTCTCAGGCTGTTTAATGTGAGCTCAGAGATTGTGGGGAGTCGGATGGTTCTAATATTTCATAAGGAGTAAAATCAGAGTGTACTGAGACTGACTAAAATCAGAGTGCACTGAGACTGGCACAGTTCCCATGTGCTGAACTCTGCATTAACTGATTTTCAGCCTGTAGGGGGCGCCCTTTAGCATTACACTCTGCCCACCTGATCACAGACCCTAAAGGGCAGCTCGGTTTGCACTAGCTCTGGTGTTTGAAGTGACACATACGCAAAGCCACATTTCCGAAGGTGTGCTGATGTGGGGATGTGCTTGGAGTGGTTGCCATGGTGATGTGTTTTGTGTGGTTAGGTTCAAATACGCCTTCCTGAGGGTGGCACCCAGGACGCAGAGGGGCTGCACTTCCTCTTTCATAAGATGACAAGAGGAAAATGCCTTACAATGAGCACACACACACACACACACACACACACACACATCAGGATAAAACAGGATGTACAAACTACAAACCCACATGCACACACACACCCACATACATAAAATCAGACATATACACACACACATACGATCACATACACACTCACATAAATACAATCAGACATACAAACAAACACACACACACACACTCACATACATACAATCACACACACACATAAATACAATAAATACAATCAGACATACAAACACACACATACATACAATCACACACACACTCACATACATACAATCTCACACACACACATATATATATAATCACAGACATACACACACATTCTCATGGTTTGTTTATCCAATGTTTATCTATGTGTTGGGGTCACATGCTGGATACACACTAACTTAATTTAACCTGTAATTATATTAGAGAATAACAGTCCTCTGTCTACCACTGCTGCACTACCAAGGGAAAGTGACAGGACAAGATACATACACAACATATACACACATGACACACACACAAACAAAGGGTTAGTTAGGTTAGGATGCAGTAATAATGTCTGTCTATCATAGAGCATATTGAATTGCATTGGGTTTTCTGTAATGTAACAGTGTGGGAATACATTGTACCTTCATACACAGTGCTAATTTGTTCATTTTGTGCAGCCGTACAAAATGATTTCCATACAAGTTAAAAGACTGTGATAAAGATTAAATAAAAAATAATAATAAACCAGGGCATGTGAAGGAAAAACCCTACAGGGTGCATCACTTTTTAAAAAATGTGATTCACAGTATTACAATATGCAAGCATAATATATTGTAACGGCAATGTATTCAGTAAGAATGGAACGTTGTGGAATGTATTCAGTAAGAATGGAACGTTGTGGAATGTATTCTGTAAGAATGGAACGTTGTGGAATGTATTCTGTAAGAATGGAACGTTGTGGAATGTATTCAGTAAGAATGGAACGTTGTGGAATGTATTCAGTAAGAATGGAACGTTGTGGGATGTATTCTGTAAGAATGGAACGTTGTGGAATGTATTCTGTAAGAATGGAACGTTGTGGGATGTATTCAGTAAGAATGGAACGTTGTGGAATGTATTCAGTAAGAATGGAACGTTGTGGGATGTATTCAGTAAGAATGGAACGTTGTGGGATGTATTCTGTAAAAATGGAACGTTGTGGAATGTATTCTGTAAGAATGGAACGTTGTGGAATGTATTCAGTAAGAATGGAACGTTGTGGAATGTATTCAGTAAGAATGGAACGTTGTGGATGTATTCTGTAAGAATGGAACGTTGTGGAATGTATTCTGTAAGAATGGAACGTTGTGGAATGTATTCTGTAAGAATGGAACGTTGTGGAATGTATTCTGTAAGAATGGAACGTTGTGGAATGTATTCAGTAAGAATGGAACGTTGTGGAATGTATTCAGTAAGAATGGAACGTTGACCTCCGCATTCTTTAATCATTCTTTAATCCTTAATCCTTAAGCATGGATACTGGTTTCTAACACAGTCTACTATTGATTTCTAATCATCCCATATTAGAAATTAAAAGAATCTAATACAAAACAACTGCAAGCTCATTATGTCTAATTCAATTTTAGAAATTGCAATGATGTCTGAGAAGCCCAGAGTCTTTAACTGGTGACACTATTTTTACTTCTTAAATAAATAATAAAATATTGGATCTGAATCTTTACATACAGCAACAACATAAGGACATATAATGATCATAACATATCATTCAACCCAACCAAGATGAACATTAAAACGTGTATTCTGTCTTTATGCACAGGAAATGTAGACTTTTTCATTATGTGCATGTGTTTGTTTAATAAAAAAAAATCGTGTGTGTTTTTAATAGAGAATGTTTGTGTATGTGTGTGTGTGTGTGTGTGTGTGTGTTTTAATAGAGATTTTGTTTGCAATGAGAATGTATGTGCGTGCGTTTTAATAGAGAATGTGTGTGTCTGTTTTTTTTTTTTTTTTTTTGCAATGAGTGTGTGTGTCTGCGCGATGATTCTGACAGGATGTGTGTGGTGCCCGCTACATTACTCTAGGTCACATCAACTATGAGGTCACTCTCCAGTGCGGCCGCGTGCCGCGCCCAGATGTTTCATTTCCACACCAGTACCTGCACTCACTGCCTTGTTCCACTGCTGGACAGGAAAGCGCGAGCGACGGTATAGTCTAAAACAGTGTGTTCAGATAAACGGGAAGGACAATTTCAACAATTGAGAAAACGTACTGATGCACTCGTGTAAAGTTAAAGTGAAACTACTGATGTATTTGCCATAGACAATTTATCTAAAACCATCTCTAGATATTTCTGCGCGCGTGACAGCGTCTGACCTGTACAGCGGTCAGGAAATCGAACCAAAACTACCATTGCGAAGACGCATCCCAATCTTCGCCACCACAATCCTCTGACAAACACAGCGCTAGTCTCCAAGATGTAAAATATGTTATTTAGAAATAAAGTCGTAATTCATGCCACACCCATGAGGAGCATAAGCTCTTTGTATAACAAAGTTGCTCCTAAATTAAAAATTAAAAGTTCATTGACGTGAATAAACCTACCTTTTCTTTATTTACTCTGCTTCGCTTCCGCTCCTTCTTTCTTTGCCCCGAGGCTAGCTTGTCGTAACTGTTCTCTCGCGCTTTCTTACTACAGAGTCAAGGGGAGACCGTTCTCCGGCACCACCCCGCCCTTTCCTAACCAAATTAGGTATGAAATATCGCTCGTTGTTTCCATTCTTTAGCTTTCCCTCATCCCTCCTCTGCCTCCTCCCTTAAAACCACCTCCCTTCTACTCGAGGGTGTAGCTACTTGTTGAAATGAGCAGCGCTCCTGTCTTTCTCTAAACTGATGTAACGTTAAGTACTTGGAAAAATGTAGTCGAGTCTGGGCTGCACCTCAAACCACAACTCTCACTGGACCAGAAACTTGTTTGAAAGATTGGGTCGGCTTCGCAGTTCTGCTTTTGAGAAATATGTTATTGGTCTAGAATTCTATTCACAAAGTTTTTTTTTTTAATCTTGTAGCAAATTGGAGAGTATTTGTGCTGGCGTTACAAAGTACACTTTATTAAGCTTTTTAAAGTTTTAATTCGCACAACATCTGCTAGTTTGTGCATTGATAGCTTTCTAGTTTTTTACTCTACTTTTGCTGTATTCGTAGTTAAATAGCTATCACATGGATGTTAGGTATCGTTCATAAAATGAATACAGAAATATTGGTCGTTGATAATCTTGTCTGAGCTCTTTGAAATGAAATTACTGTTTGCTTTCTCGGAAACCTAACTCGATTTTGTTGTCATTAGTGATATTTATCATTCTGTCAGTATTTGTAAACGTTGCTAGACAACCGTTAGACGTTCCCTTGGTAACCAGGATGTTTATGTGCTTCCTTATTTCGAGGTATGATTCATTTCTGGAGTGCCTCCGGAATCTGGTCAGAGATTAAGACGTGGCAAAAACAAATAGCCTAAATATAGGAGGCCGTGCTGAAAGATACGTCTAATAACGGACCAATTTAGTATAGGTAGGCTATATGTGCTATAGAACTTATCTGCCCTCGTGGTAGCCGTAATCAAACCAAAATTAGTGAAATATAGTTTTAAACGAATTCCATTTATTTTGTAAAATTCCGCTATGGAATTGGGAACACTATTATATTTACAGTTGTTACTTTATAACTTATTTGCTTTGCTATCAGATTAGGAAAATATGTTTTCTTTTAAGATCAATACAGAAAGCACTTGTGTCTAACTGAATTCCGATGGCAATGTTTATAGCTCTATACTCTGTGGTTGCAATAGTTACTTGTGCTATATCCTGATCTCTACAGAAGCAACAACTTTTGCAGCCATAACCCTATGCACCTCACTGAGGACCATGTCTATCACTTACAGAAATGTCTCTTTACCATTAATTTATAATTACTATTATTACTGTTGTAGTTATTGGTCATGTTGTTTTTGATGTTTTATGCTTCTCTGTGTTATTTAATTTTCCACTTTTTCAGTTTGTTCAGAAGAAGGCAGAGCAGAGAATTAGTACGCAGTGACAGTGCACCAGCAGGTCGTTCTTAGATGGTGGTGGTTTGTGGGATGCCACCATTGGCTTCCCTGTCCTCAAGCAGAGATTTTGAGGGCTTGTTTTGGCAGCCTCACTGTGACAACGACCCTTTAGCCACTGAGTCACCTTCCATAAGCTTCATGCCCCAGGCAAAGATTCTGTACAACTTACTGTCCAAGTCTTTGAACTGCTCTGTCACACAGTTGGGCGGTTCCACACCATTGAATCAGCGCTAACTAACAGGAATTATGATGGAAGTTGTTTACTTTAATTCACAACTTTTATTCGTAACAAAAATGCAGACCAATAAGTCATTTGCTCTGAACTGTGAATCACAATTTGGCAGATGAATTACCTCTAAGACCTAGTGTTGTGTTTACATTACACAAACTGTTTAGAAATATGTGTAACATTCACAATAAAATGATTGGATTCATTCAGCTGCAAAGCATGCCCTATTTAAATGGAACGCTCACATTTCATCTGAAAGATCCTTCACAGTGCCTACAAATAAAAGCAACCTGTCTGGAAAAATCATGTAATAATCAGTATCATTACAGATGAGCGAAGCCTGATCAATTATTTTAACATATTTAACATTTTCTTTTCACTCTCTTCTAACTTCTGTTACATTGCTTGTAACATGCCTGGTCAGTACATTTAGTACTGTATTTAGCAAGTGCTCTTATCCAGAGTGACTTACAAAAGTCACATAACATTACGACCGTCCATAACAGTTACCACACCAACCCACAGAATACCCTTAAGTGCTTTTAGTAGGTGTTTGTGGAACTGTAGGTATAATAGTCGGAGTGTATAGTGAGAGGTAAACAGAAACTTCTACAGCTTCATTTTGCATGTGCAGGAGGCTGTTGGTTTCTTTTTGACTAGAAAAGTCCTCATCACTTCATCATTTTTTCTTAGGATATTAGGCTCTTATTTTGATGCCAAGACTTGTATTTCACTCTGGGAGGTTCGCCTAGTGATCTAAAAATTATATTTGGCCCCACCTTTCCCTGCTTCGTTATAGCACCCATTTACACTACAGCACAAGTACAATGGTATAATGTTGACAACTGGCTAACTAGTAATGTTAGTGAATGTGTCAGAATTCTCTGTTAATGGTATGTTTGCTTTTCCTGTATCCATGGGTAACTGTGCACTCATCATTCAAACCTGTAACCTGCAGAATGTTTTCTCTGATGAACAGACTAGAAAGTCATTCAATTGGACTAATGAATCATTT
>CM040743.1:47500-57500 GCA_022829145.1 Albula goreensis
CCTGATCAATACCGTCGCTATGAGCAGCAACACAAGATTATGGGAGAGATCTGCAGCCATTTTGAGAGAGAGGGGGATGGTGAGCAAGATGGAGGAGAGAACAACTTTGAGAACATCTTGGAGCTCATGCAGCAGGTGCAGCAGGAAGTGATGTTGAGGGTTAAAGGAAATGACATGAAAAGAGGACACAGTAGACACTGTTGTGGGTGCAGATTGTCTGGTTGTTCATCTGAAATATTGTATTTAGTCTGGTATCATTTGATTGGTTAGTTTCTGGCAGTAAGGCTGATGAATGGTTATTGAGTTGACTCTTGCTTTTTTCTCAGCTGCAGGATTTGGGACAACCCCCCAAAGAGCTGGCAGGAGAAGCGGTGAGTGATTTATCTCTCCATGCTGTGTCGGTCAGTCTGCATTGAGTCAGTCTGTCTGTGAATCTGTACTGTATCTGCAATTCCGTCTCTTCCTTTCCTCAGCCACCGGGCATGAACTTTGACCTGGAGTCTCTGAACCTGCCTGGAGCCTCTGGTGCAGGCGCAGCAGAGCAGTGTGCAGTTATGTGATTCCCTAAGTGGCCAATTGGATGGAAGTGCTTTTCAGTCACTAGCCCCAGCCGGAGATTGGGTGGCATAATTACTGTCCGGTGGTGAAAGTGGCTCTGCTGCTAAGCAAGACCGACAACCAGAACTGCGCTCCCTGATATTTACCCCAAAACTAGAACTGCACCACTGAAAATTCACCCCAAAACCAGACCAACAGCACTGGATATTCACCCCAAAACCAGACCTACAGCACTGGATATTCAGCCCAAAACCACAACTGCACTGTCAGATGTTCACCTCAGAACTGGAACTGGACTGCTGGAGATTCAAAAGTAACTGCACTGGGTTTGATGCTGGCCCTATGTGCCACTGGCAAATTTTATATAGATCATTCACTGTGGCAGAGAGAGTCAAAGTCACCTGCCTGTGTTTGTGTTCATGTCATTGGCATGGTCTAAAATGGAGATGGTGATAAATGAAAGGTAAAGTAAGAGAAGTCTCCTCTACTGTACAGGCCTGTCTCTGTGCCTCCCTCCCTCACGCCCATCAGACTGAGATTCCCCTTGAGCAGTGGGCTCTGTCCTCCACTTTACTTACTCAGGCATGTTCCTTAATGTGGGAAGACTGGCAATCCCAGAAGCCTCTGCTATAGATTGGTGTGTTGTGGGAAACCCCTGCCTGTCTTTCTCCAAAGAGAAAGTTCTGCAGCTTTCCAAACCCATTCGCTCGGCTGTCCCATCCGACCTGCACACACGTTGATGCCAAATATGAGGATTAAATGTTCGCAAAGGGTAGGAGCTAAATACACCCTCTGACTGGGGCTCTACAGCAGAGAGAGGGGTAGGGCAAGATTGCATTCAGTGTGTGGAGTTTGTATGTGTCAGTAAAGACTCTTTATCATTTGTATTCATCACTAAGGCATAAGCAGCAAACGGCGATCTAGGAAAGCAGAGAATCTGGTCAAAGGTCAAATCACGGTTTAATTTTTCTTTTATCTTACATCTTATCAAAGGAAAGCATGTTCAATGAGCTGTCTTTAATAACCCTACCCTGCATTTTGATAGCAGGTGAACAGTACAACACCAGGGCTTCCAGTCAATAGGGTCAAGGGAGGGTAACTGCATAGAGTGGATAGGGTCTGTGGAGGGAGGGTAACTGCATAGAGTGGATAGGGTCTGTGGAGGGAGGGTAACTGCATAGAGTGGATAGGGTCTGTGGAGGGAGGGTAACTGCATAGAGTGGATAGGTTCTGTGGAGGGAGGGTAACTGCATAGAGTGGATAGGGTCTGTGGAGGGAGGGTAACTGCATAGAGTGGATAGGGTCTGTGGAGGGAGGGTAACTGCATAGAGTGGATAGGTTCTGTGTGACTTCTAGAGTGCCTCTTCATTTAATGTAATCTTTGAGGAAGACTTTGAATCCCAGCATATTGTGGTGCATTTTGCAGAACTCTGGGAGATGAAGTCCTTGTTCTAACACTTAACAGTTTTCATTCCTTGCAAACATGACTGTTTTTGGTTTTTGCCTTTATTTGTAGTTTGGCTGAGTTGGTGGGGTTTTAAATGATTTGCTCTGTCAAATGACACACGCACTCGTCTCCCCTGTGTACGTACGCCTGAGTGCAATAGCAGCCACATAAAAGCGTGTGAGAAACTACAACAAGAATTTGAGTGAGTCAGTGAATGGGTAGTGTGCGTGTATGTGAAGAGACTGATACGGAGAGACTGTATGATATAGTTTGTGTGTGTGTTTGTGTGCGTTTGGAGAGAGACTGTCGTTAGCAGTAGGCATATGTTCACAGAGATATGGTGATGTGGTTCTTTGTAAACAGGGTTCAGGTGTGATTTTTAAAAATTAACCTCTTATTGATACATCCTCTCCCATTCTTCTGCTCAGATGTTCAGGATATTCTCTGTAAATATGAAATTTAATATGAAAACTGTTCCAATAAAACAGGTTTCCCCCACATATGGCTGGATCTGTGTTTTCTTTGGGCTTGGATGATGTCTTCACCTTTGAGTTACATTTCAGTATCCATGTGTATTCAGGCAATGTGTCTTGGAACACATTCACAAGCTAAATTGTGTGTCTGAGTAGCAGTATTCAGTATTACAGTTCTTTGTGTGTTTTGAGATTGGATAATGTTTCACTTATGTTGAGTTCTAATATTTGTGAATATTATGCTTACATCATTTCTGCCACTGCATTAGCCCAGCCAGAATACAGACTGTTTTTTAACAGACAGAACCGAAGGTACACAAGACAAGATTACATGCCAAGGGGAAGCAGTGACGTTTATAAAGAAAACGTCACTGTTACAACGTCTTACTTTAACAGTTTCTGTTAAAACTTGACAAAATAATTTCAATACTGACTTTAGCATCATTCACAACAAGGAAAAAAGAAGCCCTCTTTCTTGTAATCTGTGAAGCCCAAAATAATGTTCTTAAACTTCAAATAAATATTCAGGTTCAACCATATTACAAAGTTCATAATCAGTTTCTAGAATCTCTTAGCATAGTCATGGTACCAAAATGATCGATACACATCTTTAGTTTACAGAAGGAACAGCCCAATATATCGATATCATTCTTAAATCTTTTCAGGAACAATTTAGAAGTCGAACGTCTTTCAATGACTTCGTATGTTTACATGTCTCTGAGAGACCAAACTTAATTTCAGTCATTTTTATCCACATGCCTATTTGAGTATAACATCACGTCAAAAGTGAGCACAGATGTTTCAGTTGTTAGAGGGTGGCGAGAAACACTCGGGGGTATCTAAAAAAGGAAACTGATTTCTTAAACCCTACATCAGCATAGTAATATACTTGAAGTAATGGCACTGAAAACAGTCGCGAATTCGTTATCTGTAATTTGGATACTGTAGCAGGATTAAAAAAACTCGCTGTAATTGAAAAGATAGCAACTGTCATGAAGTATCATTGGCCCAGTTTTTCAAAATGAAGTGATTTATTCCTGTACAATATTTATACCGTGCCAAGTAATGCACTTATGTACAGAATAATTATACTTACAAATTAGAGACCACGATAACAGACATTGTGTGTGAAATGAAAATAGGACGACAGGAGTTTTATCAGGGTCGTAATTACACAACTATATACATTTTAAGATCACTTAAATGAGAGAATATATCGTCTGAAATGAAATTCCCTCGGTCTGAGATTACTTCACTGGTTGTGCGCTCTACCTGTACAGCTCAATATTTACTCCAGAAATTTAGACACCCCCAAAATGAAGCACAGTATACTTTGAGGCTGAAACGATCTGCTGTCAAAAACAGACTTGGCTGAGTGAAAGTCCTACCATATATTTGCTCCGCCCATGTGCAAAACCAAACTGATTGACTATAATATCGATAGCATCAAATAAAAAGGATGCATTTTGTGGACGTAATAGCACAGTGACGTGGAAATAGGCTAAATATTTCGCAACTTTCAATGAATAGTGTGTCCCCCAACCACCAAAGTATCACAAGGAAGGTTCAGTATTACATGGCTATATTGTTCAGTATATGTAAACAAAATGTACGAAATGGATCCTTTTCCCTCGCAACATGGCCACCCTATAACATCTTCAAAGATTACGGAGGTGACTCGCACTTATCTTGTGTAGATGAGAAGTTCCGGTTCATGTTGAAATTGTCAAAGAGTACTGACCATAAATTAGTTCCGGTGAAACACGTAATCTCTTCCTACCCCTGTATTGATGAATCTTTGGTTGGTTCCAGCGTGGACCTATCCGGGACTTTTTGTAAGGAAAACTTTATTCAAGACAGTTGTTCGGCTGACAGGAAGTGGTTGTATTAGGTGCAGGGTGACGTGTCAGGGATCCGGCCCAAGGAAGACGTTGCAGTGGAAGACTAGCTGTGTTAACCTGCGAGAATTTTGGAATAAGGCGTTAGTTAAGACCAGCGCAAAACAAACACCCACTAAATAAATCGGACTGTAGTTTTGTTTGATATCCATAGTGCGCCAGGGTGTAAACGGTCTTTCTCGAAGTGCGGCTTTGTGCAAGAGACGATGTTGACCAAATTCGAGACCAAGTCAGCCCGAGTAAAAGGTAATACAAACAGTCTACCCTAGCTAGCCACAATACCTAAGTTGTTAATGGACCATAATGTGATTTTATTTACAGGTACTTATGAATGGACGTTAGATTCGCATGATTTGGGAAAAAAGATCAAATTAGCTGTACTAGCCGAGTTTGCTAGCGCCATGGTCATATCCGAACAACACCGATCCAGCTAGCGTTGAATATAACTTGAAAACGGAGTTTGTCTCACTAGTATTTCACTTCACACTTTACGGTAGCTTCACACTTCAAATAGCAGGTTCAGTGTCACGAATGGTACGTCAGTGATACCACGTTGTGTTTACGCTTCTGCCTGTTTTGAACAAAATATAAAATGTATCATTCGGTTTGGAGCAAGGGGTGTTGCCTTGAAATGGTTTGTCAGCCAGCCTGTAAAAGGACCAAAAGAAAACGTTATTTGTTTGTGTTTATCATGTTAGGAACAGAGTGGTCTTTTTTCATCATTGTAAGTTGTATATAGATTGATCAGCACGTATACCGATTTTCTGAATACTGCAGTAGCGGGAAGTCCAGTATTAGCGAGTAATGCAGTGTTCCGGGAAGCAGATTTCTCTCCGCGTCACATCTGAGCAGGGCCCGCAAACGTGCGTCGCATGACCCCGACTAAAGGGCTCACTGGAGACTCACAGGGTGGGCTGGTTTGTGTTAGGTCTCTGGAGTAAGTGGTATGCACACGGCGTTTATATATGGTATGGTAAATACACGCCGCTCATTACAAGTCAGAAGTTGTCAGCATGGACCTTAAACTAGCATACAGTCTGTCCAACCAGACCAAGCTTGACAAATGAGCCACATTCTGTGTGAGTTTTACATGTGTGAAGTTCTGTGTGTGTGAATCTCTCCCTCTCTCTCGCTTGCTCTGTCAGGGCTGAGTTTCCATCCAAAGAGGCCCTGGATTCTAGCCAGCCTGCACAACGGCGTGATACAGCTTTGGGACTACCGCATGTGCACCCTGATTGACAAGTTTGATGAGCATGATGGTAACACTCGCACGGAAACACACACTCGGCAGTAACGCTAGCACACTTGCTGACACACAAACACTTGACCGCAACACACTCACTGACATACACTAGACCGTAACACTTGCACTTTGGAATGCACAAACATGCCCACTCATTCTCACATGTACACTCTCTGTACGTGCTGGCGGGCACACTCTCTCACACTCTGTGTTGTGTGTTTCAGGCCCAGTCAGGGGGATTGACTTCCATAAGCAGCAGCCACTGTTTGTATCAGGAGGAGATGACTACAAGATCAAGGTGAATATGTGTATTCATGTGTAATCTGCGTGCTTGTGGGTGGAGTGTATGTGTGTATGTATGGGTGCATAAGGTTCTGGTATATTGAACACGTTTTCTCTCTCTCAGGTGTGGAACTACAAACTGCGCCGCTGCCTTTTCACTTTGCTGGGTCACCTGGATTACATCCGCACAACTTTCTTCCATCACGTAAGCCTTGCCCTGTATACCTGTCACTCCCCTAACTCCACCCCCTTTTACCTGTCACTCCCCTAACTCCACCCCATTTCACCTGTCACTCCCCTAACTCCACCCCCTTTAACTGTCACTCCCTAACTCCACCCCCTTTTAACTGTCACTACCCTAACTCCACCCCCTTTTAACTGTCACTACCCTAACTCCACCCCCTTTTAACTGTCACTACCCTAACCCCACCCCCTTTACCTGTCACTACCCTAACCCCAACCCCTTTACCTGTCACTACCCTAACTCCACCCCTTTTACCTGGCACTACCCTAAACCCCCCTTTTTACCTGTCACTACCCTAACCCCACCCCCTTTACTTGTCACTACCCTAACCCCACCCCCTTTACCTGTCACTACCCTAACCCCACCCCCTTTACCTGTCACTACCCTAACCCCACCCCCTTTACCTGTCACTACTCACCTGTAATGTCTGTCTGTCAGGAGTACCCCTGGATCCTCAGCGCCTCTGATGATCAGACCATCCGTATCTGGAACTGGCAGTCCAGGACCTGCGTCTGGTGAGAGAGAGATAGAGATTGAGAGAGAGAGAATGTTCCTTCTGTTCCCATCAACACATCTGTGTGAGGCAGGAGGTTCAAATTTGACTGCGCTGAAAACCAAACACTGCAATCCATCAATACCTTTCAGCTCTTCAACTTCAGTTCTAAAGCACTATAATTTTACCAGGACCAAGTACACTGTTCAGCCGTAATTGAGCTTGGCTGACAAGTGGAAATTATTTGCACTGGGAAAAGAAACAACATTATTAGATTGTTCTTTGTTTATCCAGTGCAAGGAAAACATTTATGAAAACATTTGTTTAAAAAATAATTTCATAATTCCTAACAATGCTTCATTTAACTTTGAGAATCATGTTTGATCATGGTAGAATAGCATTGTGAACCTTACATTGTGAATTGAATTCAGTCGTGAGATAAGTAAATTGCCTCATCCCCAGTGTTAATTTTTTAATGCTAATTCAACTGTATATTTTGTTATATTGTGATTCGGTAATTGTCCCAGCATTTTGGTTGCGTTAAGGATGGTGAAAGGTTGTTTTTGGGTGGTTGATGGCTGCCTGTCTCTTCCACAGCGTGCTGACGGGACATAATCATTATGTGATGTGCGCACAGTTCCACCCCTCCGAAGACCTGGTGGTGTCGGCCAGCCTGGACCAGACTGTGCGGGTGTGGGATATCTCTGGTGAGGGTGTGCGGGATTTGGGAGGGGGGTGGGGTGTGTGGGGGTTGTGTACAGAGACGTTCTCCATGGTGGGCCCATCTCTGCTCTGCTAACCTGGAAACCAGATAGAAAAAGAGATAGTCAAAAGGAAAAACTATGCAGATTTTACACTGGTATAGTAGATATTGTTAGTGTTACACTGGTAGAGTAGATATTGTTAGTGTTACACTGGTAGAGTAGATATTGGCAGTGTTACACTGGTAGAGTAGATATTGGCAGTGTTAAACAGGTAGAACAGATACAGGTAGTATTACACAAGTAGAGTAGATATTGTTAGTGTTACACTGGTAGAGTAGATATTGTTAGTGTTACACAGGTAGAGTAGATATTGTTAGTGTTACACTGATTGAGTAGATATTGTTAGTGTTACACTGGTAGAGTAGATATTGTTAGTGTTACACTGGTAGAGTAGATATTGGCAGTGTTAAACAGGTAGAACAGATACAGGTTGTATACACAGGAGTAGATATTGTTGTTACACAAGGTAGAGTAGATATCGTTAGTTTAGTGAGTAGATATGGTGTTACACTGGTATAGTAGATATTGTTAGTGTTACACTGGTAGAGTAGATATTGTTAGTGTTACACTGGTAGAGTAGATATTGGCAGTGTTAAACAGGTAGAACAGATACAGGTAGTATTACACAAGTAGAGTAGATATTGACAGTGTTACACAGGTAGATGGTTTCAGGGTAAAGAGACAGAGATGTGTGTTTGTGTTGTGCATGTTCTAACTTGGTTACTGCCTGGCTAAGATTCCTTTGCTAACAAACCTCTAACCCAGAGCCAACCCCAAACCCCTCTGCGTTATCATTCAGTGCTGCATAAGCATGTGCACACACACGCGCGCGCACAGACACACACACGCGTGCACACAGACACACACACGCGCGCGCACAGACACACACATGCACACAGACACACGCATGCACATAGACGCACGCATATGAAGCCAGTGCAGCCATAGAATTGAGTAATTTGTGCAGTCTTGAATTCATTCCATTAAATTGTTAGTCTAGTATAATTAGTGGTTTCATGCTATTGGCAGCATGCTGAATTTGCAGGCCATATTTTACAGCTTGTCATACCACACAATGAATGTGTGAATCAAGCTTGCCTTTTATGATTTCAGTCATACTTTTCTCAGTCACACACAGCTACAGTAATCCTTTATTACTCTTCATTCTCTCCCATGCTTTCCCCCTTGCTTTCTGCTGCATACTAATGAATATCCCTGATCTTCAGCATTGATCAGTAACGAGTAACATAGTCTGTCACACACAAGCATGAATTATACCAGAAAAAACACACCCTTCACTCAACCCAAGCATAGACTATCCCAAAAACTCACCCCGCATTCAACCCTGAGCATGGACTATCCCAGACACTCACCCCGCATTCAACCCTGAGCATGGACTATCCCAGACACTCACCTGGACTATCCCAGACACTCACCCCACTCAACATTCAACCTGAGCATGGACTATCCCACTCAGACACATTCACCTCATCTATCCCACACTCCTCTCACTCAACCAATGCATGGACTATCCCAGACACTCACCCCCTGATCACTCAGTCCCCATCAGAACTGATCTATACCTCCTCCCACCTGCTCCACTCCCTCATTCTTCCTCCCTCTGTTCCCATGCTCCTGCAGAAACATCCACACCTGCACACAGGTTAGCATTTATCAGTATTTACCTGTGCACAGGTCAGTGTGCCACACTATGCTTCCCTGCGTACAGGTCAGTGTGTCACACTATGTTTAGCCACATACAGGTCAGTGTGTCACACTGTGTTTACCTGCGTACAGGTCAGTGTGTCACACTGTGTTTACCTGCGTACAGGTCAGTGTGTCACACTGTGTTTACCTGCGTACAGGTCTGTGTGTCACACTATGTTTAGCCACATACAGGTCAGTGTGTCACACTGCGTTTACCTGCGTACAGGTCAGTGTGTCACACTGTGTTTACCTGCGTACAGGTTAGTGTGTCACACTATGCTTCCCTGCGTACAGGTCAGTGTGCCACACTGTGTTTACCTGCGTACAGGTCAGTGTGTCACACTGTGTTTACGTGCGTACAGGTCAGTGTGTCACACTATGTTTAGCCACATACAGGTCAGTGTGTCACACTGTGTTTACCTGCGTACAGGTTAGTGTGTCACACTATGCTTCCCTGCGTACAGGTCAGTGTGCCACACTGTGTTTACCTGCGTACAGGTCAGTGTGTCACACTGTGTTTACGTGCGTACAGGTCAGTGTGTCACACTATGTTTAGCCACATACAGGTCAGTGTGTCACACTGTTTACCTGCATACAGGTGAGTGTGTCATGCTATGCTTACCTTTGCACATGTTATCGTGGGTGCCTGGTTCATGAATGAATGATTTTGTGGGCCTGAGACGCTGGTAAACTCAGTGGTCTCATTAACCCGTTAACCAGAATTTTGTGTACCCGAATGACCAGGGTTTCCTCTACCCTCATCACTAAAACGTCCTGTAACCCAACCAGCCATAAATCTTGCACCCTACTCACAAGAATTTCCTGAAACCTATTTGCCCCAAATTCCTGTATCCTCATTACCATATAAATTTCATTTGTGAAATATTATTC
>CM040743.1:62500-162500 GCA_022829145.1 Albula goreensis
CTGCAGGACGGGGTAGGCTCTGCTCTGCAGGAGGGGGTAGACTCTGCTCTGCAGGAGGGGTTAGGCTCTGCTCTGCAGGAAGGGGTTAGGCTCTGCTCTGCAGGAAGGGGTAGGCTCTGCTCTGCAGGACGGGGTTAGGCTCTGCTCTGCAGGAAGGGTTAGGCTCTGCTCTGCAGGACGGGGTAGACTCTGCTCTGCAGGAAGGGGTTAGGCTCTGCTCTGCAGGACGGGGTAGACTCTGCTCTGCAGGAAGGGTTAGGCTCTGCTCTGCAGGAAGGGGTAGGCTCTGCTCTGCAGGACGGGGTAGGCTCTGCTCTGCAGGACGGGGTAGACTCTGCTCTGCAGGAAGGGTTAGGCTCTGCTCTGCAGGAAGGTGGGCTCTGCTCTGCAGGACGGGGTGACTCTGCTCTGCAGGACGGGGTAGGCTCTGCTCTGCAGGACGGGGTAGGCTCTGCTCTGCAGGATGGGGTAGGCTCTGCTCTGCAGGAAGGGGTAGGCTCTGCTCTGCAGGAAGGGTTAGGCTCTGCTCTGCAGGAAGGGTTAGGCTCTGCTCTGCAGGACGGGTTAGGCTCTGCTCTGCAGGACGGGTTAGGCTCTGCTCTGCAGGAAGGGGTAGGCTCTGCTCTGCAGGAAGGGGTAGGCTCTGCTCTGCAGGAAGGGGTAGGCTCTGCTCTGCAGGACGCGGTAGGCTCTGCTCTGCAGGAGGGGTTGGGCTCTGCTCTGCAGGAAGGGGTTGGGCTCTGCTCTGCAGGAAGGGGTCTGCTCTGCAGGCTCTGCTCTGCAGGACGGGGTAGGCTCTGCTCTGCAGGACGGGGGTTGACTCTGCTCTGCAGGACGGGGCTCTGCTCTGCAGGAAGGGGTAGACTCTGCTCTGCAGGACGGGGTAGGCTCTGCTCTGCAGGACGGGGTAGACTCTGCTCTGCAGGACGGGGTAGGCTCTGCTCTGCAGGACGGGGTAGACTCTGCTCTGCAGGACGGGGTGGACTCCCAACAATGAAGGAAGAAAATTAATTCACTATGGACTTACTGTCAAGTATGAGGAATTGTTTTTGTTGATTATGCAAAAGAAGTAAAGGTTGTGTTCTTGTAAAATACGAGTGAAATATGATTGATATATTATTATTGGGATCACACAGATGTGTCCTGGCATGGGGGACGGGGATGATGGTAATATAGAGGGATAAAAGCAGCTGAGAAAACATAGAACCAATAGAAGAGGAGGGGCCATAGCTGTCTATGTAAAGTATAGCTTTTATATTCAGTAAATACCAGACATGGAGCCCCTTAATATCAGTGAAGACATTTGGATAAAATCATGGTGCTGCTGTATCCTACAGTGTGCTGCTGTATGCTGTAATGTTCTTGTGTTGATGTGATCCCATGCCCCTCTCTCTCTCTCTCTCTCTCTCTCTCTCTCTCTCTCTTTCTCTCTCACCCTCTCTCTTTCTCTCTCTCTCACCCTCTCAGGGCATGACAGTGGCATGTTGGTTTTTAAGCTGGAGCGGGAACGCCCTGCCTACGCTGTGTACGGAAACATGCTGTACTACGTCAAAGACCGCTTTCTCAGACAGCTCGACTTCCACAGCAGCAAGGACACTGCTGTCATGCAGCTCCGCAGGTGTGTGTCTGTCTGTGTCTGTCTGTCTGTGTCTGTCTTTGTCTATCTGTGTGTGTCTGTGCACGCGTGCGTGTGCGTCTGTGTGCGTGCACATGCGTGTGTGCACGTGCGTGTGTCTGTGTGTGAGAGTGTAAGGTATATGGTGTGTGTTAGTGTAAGGTATATGGTGTGTAAAGATATCCTTGTTTTCTCTCATAGTGGGTCTAAATTCCCAGTGTTCAGCATGTCCTACAACCCAGCAGAGAACGCAGTCTTGCTCTGTACTGTAAGTTTCTCTCTGTGAGACATGCACAAACACACACACACACACACACACACACACACACACACATGCATACCACGGTTTCTTCAGATCCTAAACAGTCTTAAGTGAATTTTGTAAGTAAGTCACAGAGTTATTTTGTTCTCATGGAGAGAGCGGAAGCTGAATTTAAAAAATGTATTATGTATTTGTTTTATTTTGCTTTGTAATGAAATGTCAGGCTGTAGGAGTCACCCCCACAGCAGGAACATTTTGCTGTTATTTATGATCTATCTGTCTAGCCAGCTGAACAGTCAGAAGTGTGTAATGTTGGTGCACTAACACCTCCTATCCTGTAGAGGGCAACAAACCTGGAGAACAGTACCTATGATCTCTATTCCATTCCCCGGGACAGCGACTCCCAAAATCCTGATGGTAATGTAGTCTTGTTCTCTCTCTCTCTCTCTCCTTTGCGTCCCCCTTTCACTACTGCTGTTGCTGGGTGTTCTCTTGTTAAATGTCTCTGTCTCACTGAGTCCAGGGGAAACTGGGAATTGGGCTCTAGTATGTACCTTTTCTCTGGTCTCCTGTGAATTATGAATTGTGATGTAGTTGAGTTGGGGGTAAAAGGGGCGCAGGTGCTGATAGTGTGATTCTCCCTCCCCCTCCACTGATGGAGTGTGATTCTCCCTCCCTCCTCTCCACTGATGGAGTGTGATTCTCCCTCCCCCTCCACTGATGGAGTGTGATGCTCCCTCCCCCTCCACCGATGGAGTGTGATTCTCCCTCCCCTCCACTGATAGAGTGTGATCTCTCCTCCACTGATAGAGTGTGATTCTCCCTCCCTCTCCACCGATGGAGTGTGATTCTCCCTCCCTCCCTCCACTGATGGAGTGTGATTCTCCCTCCCTCCCTCCACTGATGGAGTTCTCCCTCCTCTCCACTGATGATTCTCCCTCCTGATGGAGTGTGATTCTCCCTCTCCTCCACTGATGGAGTGTTCTCCCTCCCTCCCTCTACACTGATTTCTCCCTCCCTCCCTCTCCACTGATGGAGTGTGATTCTCCCTCCCTCTCTCTCCACTGATGGAGTGTGATTCTCCCTCCCTCTCTCTCCACTGATGGAGTGTGATTCTCCCTCCCTCTCTCCACTGATGGAGTGTGATTCTCCCTCCCTCCCTCTCCACTGATGGAGTGTGATTCTCCCTCCCTCCCTCTCCACTGATGGAGTGTGATTCTCCCTCCCTCCCTCTCCACTGATGGAGTGTGTGCGTGTCTCTCTCTCTCTCCCTCTCCGCAGCTCCCGAGGGAAAGCGCTCCTCTGGCCTCACTGCCGTCTGGGTGGCCAGGAACCGCTTTGCAGTGCTGGACCGTATGCACTCTGTACGTACGTGTGTGTGTGCTCATGCATGTGTGTGTGTCCATCTGTCTGTAACTGTGTCTGTCTGTCTGTCTGTCTGTCTGTCTGTTTTGTCTGGTATGTGTACTTTAGTTGCTTGGGTACAGGGTTTTCTTTCACTCCGCGTGTATGTCTGCAGTTGCTGATTAAGAACCTGAAGAATGAGATAGTGAAGAAGGTGGCTGTGCCGAGCTGTGAGGAGATCTTCTACGCCGGGACGGGCTCACTGCTTCTGCGAGACGCAGATGGAGTCACGTTGTTTGACGTGCAGCAGAAGAGATCCCTCGCCACTGTCAAAATCGCCAAAGTCAAATACGTGGTGTGGTCCTCTGACACCAGCCATGTCGCCCTGCTGGCCAAGCATGGTACTGCACCTAAAAAAAACCCCACACTGCACACTCTGTACTGTGTTTATAACCCCACACTGCACACTCTGTGCTGTGTTTATAACCCCACACTGCACACTCTGTGCTGTGTTTATAACCCCACACTGCACACTCTGTGCTGTGTTTATCACCCTCACACTGCACACTCTGTGCTGTGTTTATAACCCCACACTGCACACTCTGTACTGTGTTTATAACCCCACACTGCACACTCTGTGCTGTGTTTATAACCCCACACTGCACACTCTGTGCTGTGTTTATCACCCTCACACTGCACACTCTGTGCTGTGTTTATAACTGCACCACAGTGCACACTCTGTGCTGTGTTTATAACCCCACACTGCACACTCTGTGCTGTGTTTATCACCCCACAGCCATCATGATCTGCAACAGGAAGTTGGAGAGCCTGTGCAACATCCACGAGAACATCCGTGTGAAGAGTGGAGCCTGGGACGAGAGCGGAGTCTTCATCTACACCACTTCCAACCATATCAAATATGCCCTCACCTCAGGGTGAATACCCCTAAACTCACTCGAATATCAGGTTGTAATCATGGAATAATCCTGTCTCCCCCCCTGCAGGGTTAATGGTATAATCCTGTCTCCCCCACTGCAGCGATCATGGTATAATCCGGACTCTGGACCTGCCCATCTATGTGACTCGGGTTCGAGGGAATAGTGTGTACTGCCTGGACCGAGAGTGCAGGCCACGAGTGCTGACCATCGACCCCACAGAGTACCGCTTCAAGCTGGCCCTGGTCAACCGCAAGTACGAGGAGGTGAATGGCCTAAGCTCAGCTTTACCTCAGCTAACCTTGGCTTACCTTACGTGAACTTACCTTAGCCTAGCTTTCCATACCTGAGTTTACACAAGCTTTTCTCACCTTAACGTGCCAGATTGAGTAACCTTTGCCCTGTGACCCCCGCAGGTGCTGCACATGGTGCGGAATGCAAAACTGGTGGGTCAGTCCATCATCGCTTACCTGCAGAAGAAGGGCTACCCTGAGGTTGCGCTGCACTTCGTCAAAGACGAGAAGACCCGCTTCAGTCTGGCTCTGGAGTGTGGAAATATCGAGGTGTGTGATTTTGTTTGTGTGCTTGTGTCTGTATCACAAGTCTAGAGTGTAAGTGTGTAGGTAATGTATACATATAGTGTGCCTAAGTCCTCAGTGTGTAGGTAGTGTAGTATGTATGAGGGAATACATTTGGTTAACAAGATGTGGAACCTCCTGTCCTGCAGGTGGCGCTGGAGGCAGCAAAGGCCCTGGATGAGCGGGGCTGCTGGGAGAGACTGGGTGAGGCTGCACTGCTGCAGGGTCACCACCAGGTGGTGGAGATGTGCTACCAGAGAACCAAGAATTTTGACAAGCTCACCTTCCTCTACCTCATCACTGGAAACCTTGCCAAGCTCCGCAAGATGATGAAAATAGGTACAGCCGTAAGATGAGTGTGTGTGTGTGTGTGTGTGTGTGCGTGTGCGTGTGTGTGTGTGTGTGAGTGTGAGTGCTGCCTGTGTGTGTGTGTGTGTGTGTGTGTGTGTGTGTGTGTGTGTGCGCGCGCTAACTGTGTGTGTGTGTTGTGTGTGTGTGTGTGTGTGCGTGCGCTAAGTGTGTGTGTTTGTGTGTTTTTGGTAACTGTGTGTTTTGTTAATGTAGCGGAGATCAGGAAGGACATGAGTGGACACTATCAGGGTGCGCTGTATTTGGGAGACGTCAGTGAGAGAGTTCGCATTCTCAAAAGCTGCGGCCAGAGTGAGTACCTCTCTTCTCTCAGGTGTGTGTGTGTGTGTGTGTGTGTGTGTGTGTGTGTGTGTGTTTAGAGTCACTGGCCTTCCTGACAGGTGTGTGTTTGTAGAGACGCTTGCCTACCTGGCGTGTGTGTGTGTGTGTTTGTAGAGTCGCTGGCCTACCTGACCGGTGTGTGTGTGTGTGTGTGCGTGTGTTTGTAGAGTCGCTGGCCTACCTGACCGGTGTGTGCGTGTGTTTGTGGAGTCGCTTGCCTACCTGGCGTGTGTGTGTGTGTGTGTTTTTGTAGAGTCGCTGGCCTACCTGACCGGTGTGTGTGTGTGTGCGTGTGTTTGTAGAGTCGCTGGCCTACCTGACCGGAGTGTGTGTGTGTGCGTGTGTTTGTAGAGTCGCTGGCCTACCTGACCAGTGTGTGTGTGTGCGCGTGTGTTTGTAGAGTCGCTGGCCTACCTGACCGGTGTGTGTGTGTGTGCGTGTGTTTGTAGAGTCGCTGGCCTACCTGACCGGTGTGTGTGTGTGTGTGTGTTTGTAGAGTTGCTGGCCTACCTGACCAGTGTGTGTGTGTGGCGTGTGTTTGTAGAGTCGCTGGCCTACCTGACCGGAGTGTGTGTGTGCGCGTGTGTTTGTAGAGTCGCTGGCCTACCTGACAGCCGCCACTCATGGGATGGATGAGGAGGCAGAAGCCCTGAAGGAGACCTTTGACCCGGAGAAAGAGACAGTGAGTCAGATTGACCGTGCTCGCCTCACCCTGTGTGATTGGTCGGAGTGTGTAGCTGATTTGCATAACCCTGCCCTCCCCAGGTGCCAGACATTGATCCCGACGCCCAGCTGCTGCAGCCGCCACCCCCCATTAACCCTCTGGACACAAACTGGCCCCTGCTCACTGTCTCCAAGGGCTTCTTCGAGGGTGCTATCGCTGCCAAAGGTGAGGCAGGATGTCCTTAATACCCCCTTTCCTCTACAAACTGCCCCACCCAAGTACCCCCTCCCCTCCACATACGACCTCAACAACCCCCTCCCTCTGCAAACCACCCCACCCAAATACCCCTTTGCATCTGCAAACTGCCCCACCCAAGTACCCCCCTCCCCTCCACATACGACCTCAACGACCCCCTCCCTCTGCAAACCACCCCACCCAAATACCCCTTTGCATCTGCAAACCACCCCACCCAAATACCCCCTCCCCTCCACAAACTACCCAACCCAAAAATGCCCCAACCCTCTACATACTACCCCAATGACCCATTCTCCTCTTGTGTGATGTGTGTTTGTGAAGTAAAGTGTAACTGGTGCACTATTAGAGTGTAATTACAATGTGACCGGTGCACTATTAGAGTGTAATTACAGTGTAACCGGTGTATTATTAGAGTGTAATTACAGTGTAACTGGTGCACTATTAGAGTGTAATTACAGTGTAACCGGTGTACTATTAGAGTGTAATAACAGTGTAACCGGTGCATTATTAGCGTGTAATTACAGTGTAACCGGTGCATTATTAGCATGTAATTACAGTGTAACCGGTGCACTATTAGAGTGTAATTACAGTGTAACCGGTGTATTATTAGAGTGTAATTACAGTGTAACTGGTGCACTATTAGAGTGTAATTACAGTGTAACCGGTGCACTATTAGAGTGTAATAACAGTGTAACCGGTGCATTATTAGCATGTAATTACAGTGTAACCGGTGCATTATTAGCATGTAATTACAGTGTAACCGGTGCACTATTAGAGTGTAATTACAGTGTAACCGGTGTGTTTTGCACACAGGTAAAGCTGGGCAGATGGCCGCTGATTTGGACATGGATGCTCCTGGAGGAGAGGGCTGGGGAGAGGATGCTGAACTGCAGCTGGATGAGGGTGAGTCTGCCTGCCTGTCCGTCCGTCTGTCCTCCCGACTCTCTGTCTGTCTGACTGTTCACCTGTCTGTTAATCTGTCTGTTAGTCTGTATTTCTGTCTGTCCTGACAGCCTGTCTGTGTTTGAATGTGTTGTTCTGACATGTCTCTCCCCCCCCACCCACCCCAGACGGGTTCATGGATGCTCAGGAAGGAGTCGGGGATGAGGGAGGAAAGGAGGAGGGAGGAGGCTGGGAGGTGGAGGAGGACCTGGACCTGCCTCCAGAGCTGGTGAGAGATTCATCAGTCATAAACTTACACATATATACTGTCTCTCAGAGTTTAGTGTGTGTCCTCATACACATGAGCGAGAAACACAACAATACAGGGACACAGAAGAACCGAGTGAATCTGAGAGGGCAAAAAAAATCATGTGCAGCAAACAACACTCTTCATTTTCATACACTGGACCGCGGTTATACTCATAGATGATTTCCTGGTTGTGAAAACATGTTTATAGTAGTCATAGTACTCACGTATAGTTTCACTGCCAAACTGCTCTCTGGGTCATTTTCATTCACATCATGTTCTCCTGCTCTTCACCAATAGGAGCTGCCGGCTGGAGCTGGAGGCGGGGCTGAGGATGGCTTCTTTGTCCCGCCCACAAAGGGCATCAGCCCCACCCAAATGTGGTGCAACAACTCGCAACTTCCTGTGGATCACATCCTGGCAGGGTCTTTCGAGACCGCCATGAGGGTACATGCCTGCACCGACACACTTAACGTATACACACACTCAAATGCACTTTTACATCTACACATACACAGTCATGTACAAACAACACATATAGACACACTCTTGTACATATACACACACACTTACACATAAGAGTACTCGCATACAAGATATACTCACTAACACACAAGCGCACACACACACACTTACACATACGAATACTTGCACACCTACAGATATACTCACAGACACAAATGCTTGTACACACGGTCACACATACCGTTGCACTTATGCACTCACACACACACACACACACACACACACACACGCAGTCTGACAGTGTGTGTCTGTGCTCCCCGTAGCTGCTGCATGACCAGGTTGGGGTGGTGCGGTTTGGGCCATATAAGCCGCTCTTCATGCAGACGCTCGCTAGGGGGCGCACCTGCTACCTGGGGCTACCGTCGCTGCCCTGCCTGCGGGGCCATCCACAGCGGAACTGGAAGGAGGGCGGGGCAAAGGCAGGCGTTCCGGCCGTGGGCCTGCGATTGGCCGAGCTAATTGCCCGGCTGCAGCAATGTTACCAACTGACTACCGCTGGCCGCTTCGAGGATGCCGTGGAGCGCTTCCGCAACATCCTGCTGTCCGTGCCGCTGCTCGTACTCGACAATAAGCAGGAGATTGCCGAGGTAACCAAACCCACCCCCTGTCTGGCTCTTCTGCTGTAAAAAGAGATGAAAACTTGACAGCCTAAAACACAGGTGGAAATCTATTTCTAAAAATAACAGTACAAATTTTCAAGAGGAAATTGTATTCAGTTTCAATGAGTTCACGGAGAGGCGTCCCAGTGAGAGGGCACTGTTTCCTGAAATATAACTCTGATCTCATACAAACGGATAACCTTTCATGGTGCATGAAAAACAGGAAATCGAGTTGAAAATCAGCTTAAACAGAGTTACTTTGGGATTTTTCAGGGTTAAAACTGCAAATGCTCAACCATGCTTACCGAGTGTAATGGGGAAAGGGGTTGGTTTAGGTTATGTTATGTTCAGTTACTCTGAGCTTTGAACTAGATATTGTTATGAGCGAACATGGCCAAAATCATGACATTGTCTTATGTCATTGTCTTGGGTGGGTGATGTCACTGTCTAGTAGATGTCATGATTAAGGGTTGCTGTTGTCAGGATCTTGGGTGCACATCACAGTCCTTGGGTAAGTGATGTCAGTCTCAGGTAGATGATGTCACTGTCTGTAGCAGATGACATCTCGATCTTGGGTAGATGATGTCACTTTGTGTTCCTCAGGCTCAGCAGCTGATCACAATCTGCAGGGAGTACATTGTTGGCCTCACCATGGAGACAGAGAGGAAGAAACTGCCAAAAGACACCCTTGAACAGCAGAAGAGACTGTGTGAGGTACACAGCACTCCTCCTGGGGGAAATAACATGTTCTGTGGTCATGAGTGTACAGGACTGTGTGTGTGTGCGCGTGCATGTGTGAGAGAGTGTACAGGCTCAGTGTGTGTGTGTGTGTGTGTGTGTGTGTATATATGTATACATGCTCAGTGTGTGTGTCCTCTCTACCCAGATGGCGGCCTACTTCACACACTGCAGCCTGCAGCCAGTCCACATGGTGCTGGTTCTCCGCACGGCACTCAATCTTTTCTTCAAGCTGCGCAACTTCAAAACCGCTGCCGGCTTCGCCCGCCGCCTGCTGGAGCTGGGACCCAGACCAGAGGTGGCTCAGCAGGTACGGTACAGCTGTGTGTGTGTGTGTGTGTGTGTGTGTGTGTGTGTGTGCGTGTACATGCATTATACCTGTGTGTGCGTGCATGAGCAGATGGCTTAAAGGAAAGGGTGGTTTCAGAACAAACTCAAGTGTTTTTATTTGAGGCTCTTCAGTTACATATCCCTCCCTTCCCTCTTTCTCTCCTTATTAGACGAGGAAGATTCTGGCTGCCTGTGAGAAGACTCTGACGGACGCCCACCAGCTAAACTATGACCCCCATAATCCCTTTGACCTGTGCGCTGCCTCATTCACTCCTCTTTACCGCGGCAGGCCAGTGGAGAAGTGCCCGCTGTCGGGAGCCTGCTACTCTCCTACCTACAAGGGCCAGGTGTGCCGCGTCACCCAGGTGAGCTGTTACACAAACGCACACTCTCACTCACACACACAAACTAATACACACAGTACATCACAACTAGTTTGTCACTACACCACAACTTTGACATTTGTTTGTTAAAATTAATGAACTGTCATTGATGAGATTACTCTCCCCCATTCTCACTGGTGTTGTCGTAGGTAACGGAGATTGGAAAGGATGTGATTGGTTTGCGCGTGAGCCCTCTGCAGTTCCGTTAGTGAACTATGGGGGCACCTGAGACAAGGAAGAGGAAGGAACCATGGAGGAGATTGAATATGGAAATTTGCATATATATCTATCAAATAACCAGAATGAAGCATTTTACCCAGTTTGAACTTCCCCCCCCTTTTCAGGTTGTCCTGGCTTTCTCACAATGCCTGTCTTCACTCTTGTAGAAGTGTTATGATCTTTGGTTAAAACTGCTGGACAAAAATGTGGTGATTGTCTTGCTTTACAAATTTCTGTTCCTATAGAAAACTCCTGTCCTGTTTGTCATTTAAAAAACTCCATTAAAACTTCAACTAACCATGTGCAATTTTGAGTCTTTTTCATGAAATTAATGTGAAATTCAGTTTTCTCATTTTAGTCATATTCTAAATAAATGTAAGAATATGAGCCTTTGTGTGCCTGAATGTGTAAACTTCATCACACCATTTGTCAGCAGAATTCCAATTAGGGGCATCAGGAAAAAATTCCAACTGGTAAAAAACTGGAGCTATTCCAACAGCAGCACAATTTTAGGGTTAGTCACTAGATGTGCAACACCTGGAGCTGGAAGAGAGCTCTTTGTGAGTATCGTGGAAAAAATTGACAAAGTGTTCACATGAAATTGATTGTAAAATGTAACGGAGTAGAAGTCAATTGCATTTTTTAATTATGCCTTTATTTCGAGTGCAAATTTTAATTTCCCAAAATGTACATTAAATGTTTACTTTAGATCATTATATGTGTGAAATTATGTAATGTGGTATACACAAAGAATATATTCTGAACATGTAAACATAAGTAAAGGTTACAATATTACACAGAGTATGTTGAAATTTGACTTTTTGTCTCATCAAAATGCAAAAATCGAATGCTGGTGTTCAGCATAGTAAGCCGAGCTCCATCAAGGATCTGATTGGTCAGAGGTCAGGTTTCTCATGCATTAACGGGAAGTTCCTTTTAAGAGACCCCGCAAACCAAATTAGCTTAGTGGCTATCATACTTGCAGTTTAAGTATCTCACGTTTTAATAGCCTTATCCAGTTTGTTGTGTAGCATCTTATATCGACTGACCAAACAGAATCAGGTGAATATGAAACCAAAGGGCTGTTTGATCGCTATATAGCTGTGCTGCTGTGGACCTCCGGTACATGCGCCGGAAACGGAACATCGTTCTTGGATATGCTCTTCCTGTGCAGTTCCTGTTGTGTTTCTCAAACCAGGAAGAAGATGGGTACAGAAGCCACAAAACGGGTTATATTTTTAATAGTTTGTTGGCTATATAACGGTAGGTAACTCATGATTCTTATAACTGTCTCATGCCGATGATGTACAACTAGCCGTTCACTACACAAAATTGTTTTCTGTTATGTTATAATGTTATGTACTCCAGTGTATCCCATTGAAGCTACCGATAGCGAACCCGTTAACCGACTTGGAGGCTAACGGGCTAGTTCCCTGTTGTGAGCTTCTCCATGTTGGTCTCCCAGCTATCACTAATTATGTCCCTGTGCTATGGCTATTATACATGTCTCGCTGATTAATATAGCCTTTGCTCTTGAGACTTACTGTATTGATACAATGCCAGTCAGTGTTTGTTGGAGCTAGCTAATGCTAGCAGTGTATGTTGAAGACAGCGTAACTTAGGTTTAGTCGTTTATTTACGCGGAATCGGTAGCTAGTGATTGTAGTCGTTAACAGTGTGTGAGTGAGGTCGCTACCTGATGATTCTTTGCAGTGTATATGCGAGATAAAGTTGACGCTGAACATTTGTCCCCAAACGAGCCTCGCAAAGGCTGGTCCCCATCTCTCCGGTGAGAGCAGGCGTTGGTAAATAGTAAAGTTTGCCAGTTTCTTTAGCGAACTAACTTTAATCCGTAACTGATGCTTTTCTTTGGGCTTTGGAGTCTCTAAGATTGGCCTGTAAGTGATTAGAAGGCTGGCCGCGCTTAGAGCGCTTCGGGCAGGGCTCGGTAACAGTAGCTGATTGTTAAGAGTAGCGGTCAAACCTGCGCATGTTAATCCACCATTAGCTACAGTTCTGTTCCTTATTATCATGGCAAATGCAGAATGGCGTGTAACCCTACTGGGTCAGGATTAGATACAGAATATGTCTATCTAAAGGAATGATCAGACCTGCGAAAGAAACACAGCTTTTCTGCTTCCGGTAGTAGTATCCTAGCTGAACTGTTTTGTCATAGACAAACGGTAGTTTTGTCGTTTCCTTTCATTGAGGCTACTGTTTCCATCCGCCTCAGACTCATTGCAGTCAGTCCCTTTATCAAAATTCAGACTTGTGTGTGCAAAATGGCGGTGTAGGCTGCCATTATATCACTGTTTCTGCTTCCTCAGGTGTTGGGTGTAATTCGGTGGAGCAGAAGATCTACGTCCTGCTCAACAACACGGTCCCATGCGTGCGGCTACTCAACGCCACACACCAGATCGGCTGCCAGTGTAAGTGACTTCAGCATAGCGCCTGGACGCAAGTCTCACACAGTGGTATCACCTGCCTGTGTCCAGATTGAGCACATGACCTTAGCTTAACCAACGACTCCTTTCTGCGTCATAGGAGATGATGAGCGTAAGGTCATCAGTCAATTTATCAGTAGCTTACAGTGGTGCATGAAGAGCTCTGAGCCAGTGACAGTGAAAACAGTGTGACTGTGCTGTTGACATATCCAGCTATTCTTGCACACATACCTACTTCAGCTGCTAGGATTTGGAGACTCTGTCTGTTGTCTCTCCCCCCCTCGCTCTCAGTGCAATGAAATGACCACACATTACCAAAGTACTGCCGAAGCTGTGATTTACATGTGCTGTAAATTAACAAGAAAACTCTCTCATGGTGACTGTTGCATTCCAGCCTCTATCTCAGGTGATACAGGTGTCATTCATGAGCTGGAGACAGAGTCCGACTTGGACTGGATTCTGACCTCTGGACCCAACCCACCGTACATGGTACTGATGGAAGCACACCTATTCAACAGGTACACTCACAAGCACACACCTACCCTTACAGTTGTTCAGCGGACACAGAAATAAGAATGAACCTGTTAAACGGGTACAGACAAACATACAAACCTCTTCAACTCGTGCACTGGCTGTGTGGCTGTTTCTTTGGCTGTATTGTTGGTCATCCAGGCAGCAGGGGGCAGTCACTGTTTCTTCTTCCAATAGGACCACCATGATGAGAATGAAGGACTCAGTGCGGGTGGCTGGTGTTGCTGTGGTGATCCCCAAATCTGGACCACCTCAGGGTTTCTCTCCACACAATTCATGTCCCAATGAAGGCTCAGGTACAGCATTGCTTTAGCAATAACAATAATGGTGTAGTTTACTCTAAGGCAGTACTCAATAGCAGGGATAGTATGCTATACTGTGGTATATGGTACACACACGGTACGTGCCGTATGTGGTATACTGTAGAACAGTTATCCTCTTTTATTATTGAACAGGTGTGTACTCGGACAGCTATGGACCTGAGTTGGCTCACTGTAACAGGACTGTATGGAACCCTCTGGGGAATGGTCTATCCTACGAAGACTTCAGCTTTCCCGTTTTCTCCCTGAAGGATGACAATGAGACAGAGGTCATCCGCAAGGTAAGACTTGTCTGTGTCTGTGTCTGTGTGTGTGTGTGCGTGTGTGTGTGCGCGCGTGTGTGTGTGCGCGCGTGTGTGTGTGTGCGCGCGTGTGTGTGTGTGTGTGTGTATGTGAGTGAGTGTGTGTGCGCGCGTGTGCTAACTGTGTGTGTGTGAGTGTGTGTGCGTGTGCTAACTGTGTGTGTGTGTGTGCTAACTGTGAGTGTGTGCGCGTGTGCTAACTGTGTGTGTGTGTGTGTGTGCTAACTGTGTGTGTGTGTGTGCACTCAGTGTTTCAGGGAGCATAATGTAGGGGTGAATGGCAGTGCTCCGCAGCACCCTCTCTGTGCCATGCAGCTCTTCTCTCATATGCACGCTGTCACCAACACCGCCACCTGCATGAGACGCAACGACATCCAAACCAGCTTCAGCATCAGCCCCGGTGAGTTTGCCGAACACTGCACACACCTCTGTGTGTGTGTGTGTGTGTGTGTGTGTGTGTGTGTGTGTGTGTGTGTGTGTGTGTGTGTGTGTGTGTGTGTGTGTGTGTGTGAGAAAGACCCTGTGTCTGTGTGTGTGTGTATGACCCTATGCGAGTGTGTATCATTGCATGTGTCTGTGTTTGTGCAAGTTGATGAGACTGTGTATCTCTGTATGTAGTTCTTTGCAGTCTGTGTAACTGTGCAATGACAAAAGAATTGCATTCTGTGAGAACTCTGCATCATAACTGTCTACAACATAGCTCTGTTGTTGTGACTAGTTATAAACAGTTTTTAACTGTGAATGTATAGCATAAAGACAGTAATGTGTGCATAATTATTTTGTAGAGATTGTGTGTACAGTGTATGTAATTCTTTTGTTGGGATTGTGTATCAATATGAGTTTAATTCTTTCGTAAAGATTGTAAAGTGTGTGTAACTCTTTTGTAGAGATCGTTTGTGATGCGCTCAGTGACTATAATGTCTGGGGGGCCAATCCACCGCTCAACAGCTCAGCCAAAGGCCACCAGGAGAACCTGAGCGTCGTCATGGCAGCTGCTCGGGTGAGTGACTTGCAGAAGGCACACCCCTCCGCTAGTTCTGCCTCTGAGGTGACATATGAACTCAGGAAGCAAGAGAAGCCAGGAAACTAGCAACTACATCTAACCCAATATCCCTCCTTCCTTCTCTCTCTCAGCACAGTAACAGGTGTGTATGCATGCGCGTGTGTGTGAGCATTGTGCACAAGTGTGAGCTGGTGCATACAGGTACACGGGTTCACTGCCATGCAAAGCAATTGGGTCAGTGATTGATATGAATAAATTTAGACAAATTCTAATTGGAATTTCAATGTAAATTTGTCATAATGGCATTGAAAAGCCCTCTATGCTTTCTCTTTCAGTTCATCCACAGTTCAGTTCATCAGTTCATGCAAATTGCAAGTTCCTGGTTGCAAATTTCAATAACCTACACGCAGAACCAAACTCAGGGAAATAACCTACACTCAGAACCAAACAGAATAGCTTAAGGATTACCAACTGGAATTTGTTGCTGCAGTGTTTAAGCATTTCATTTAGAATGCCATCAGGCAGCAGTTTTGTTAGGTTTTTTTGTAAGTCTTTCCTTCACCTCCTGCTCAGTAATAAGATAGTCCGATAGATTTGATTATCTTCCATAGCCAATTCCAAACTGTTACATTTTTCATGAATATGGTGTTGTTCTGAATTCATGGCCTATGGTTTCATGGTTTTGATTCATACAGTGATTTAAAATAAGTAATCCATATGTTTCCATAACCAATTCTTCTCTCTCTCCCCCCCCCCCCTCTCTCTCCCTCTCTCAGCTGGACGGCAGGTCGTTTTTCTGGGATGTGGCTCCAGCAGGGGAGGGAAGCATCACGGGATTCGTCACCCTGCTGGCCGCCGCCCACGCCCTGAGTAGTGTGACCCCGCCCACCCGCACCATCCTCTACACCTTCTTCCAGGGGGTCAGTGTGTGCACGTGTGTTTGTGATCACTCTCTCTCTGTAGGAGGTGCGTTTGTGTGTGTGCATGCGTGTGCGGGTGTGTTTGTGATCGCCCTCTCTCTGTAGGAGGTGCGTTTGTGTGTGTGTGTGCAGGTGTGTTTGTGATCACTCTCTCTCTGTAGGAGGTGCGTTTGTGTGTGTGTGTGTGTGTGCAGGTGTGTTTGTGATCACTCTCTCTCTGTAGGAGGTGCGTTTGTGTGTGTGCATGCGTGTGCGGGTGTGTTTGTGATCACTCTCTCTGTAGGAGGTGCGTTTGTGTGTGTGCATGCGTGTGCGGGTGTGTTTGTGATCACTCTCTCTCTGTAGGAGGTGCGTTTGTGTGTGTGTGTGCAGGTGTGTTTGTGATCACTCTCTCTCTGTAGGAGGTGCGTTTGTGTGTGTGTGTGTGCGGGTGTGTTTGTGATCGCCCTCTCTTCGTCTCTCTCTGTAGGAGGTGTTTGATTACATTGGCAGCAGTCGCATGGTGTATGACATGGAGAAAGGGACATTTGTCATCGACCTGGAAAACATCCACTCCTTCCTGGAGATAGGACAGGTACTACACACACACACACACACACACACACGTACGTATGTGCATACGCATGCACACGCAAGCGCATACACACTCAGTGTGTCTCTGCTTTGCAGGTGGGAGTGAGGAGTGACTCAAACCTTTGGCTGCACTCTGACCCTGTCTCCCGGAGTAAAAACGGCACTGTGAACACTGAGGTGAGAGAAAGAGGGCATAAGAGATGAACTGAGAGAAAAGGAGAGCAGGGAGGGAGGGAATCGGGAAGAGAACTGAGACTGTTGTAGAGGTCTGTAGTTTGGTGTGTGGTACTCTAGTGATGCGTGTTTAACTCAGTGTGACCCTCTCCCCCTTTTTCTCTCTCTCTCTCTCCCTATTAGGTTGAGAAGTTTGTGAACATCTTAAAGTCCGAGGCGACTAAATTCAGTTTTTCATTGGATGAGCCAACTGTCTCTCAGCCCCTCCCACCCTCCTCCTTTCAACGATTTCTTCGGGCACGACCAATCCCAGGACTTGTGCTCACTGACCACCAGTCGGCTTTCAACAATAGGTGAGAGTGGGATGGACCTGGGGCAGCAGTGGGAGGGACTTGTGTGAATGGGAGGGGCTAGTGGCAACAGTGGCAGTGGTTTGTTGTCTGTGGGATGGGCTTGTGTGAGTGGGTGTGGCTTGGGGCAACAGTGGTAGGGGCTTGTGATAACAGTGGGAGGGCATTTGTTGACAGTGGGAGGAGCTTGAGTGACAGTGCGTCTCACACTGCTTCAAATACGGCTCCATTAGACACTGCAGTCTTTTGGGTTACAGCAGTGCAGTGTGAGGAGCTGCCAGTCATGAGCTACAATGAGCTCACATGTCATCTGCCCAACAGGCCTCTTGGGAAATGTAGTACAGAGCATAATCATGTATTTCCCTCCTCAGGTATTATGAGAGTCTCTATGACAACGCTGAGTACCTGAATGTGACGTACCCTGCCAACCTCACTGCAGAAGAACAGCTTGCATATGTCACTGATACCGCCAAGGTCTGCTTACCATGGTTACACTGATACCACAACAACAGCACCACCAACATGTCTGTACACCCTTGACAACAAGAAGCGAAACTGTTAAGGAGATGATATTGGCACCATAATGAGATAAAGGACAACCAAACCAGCATTACTATAGGGACAGTGTCATAGTTACTGTTTCCAAAGCAGTAGTGAAACTCTTAAGGGGATTATGGGAACAGGCCCATAGTGAGACTGCTGTAATCTGTACAGTTTGGGCTCTGAGCTCAGGGAAAGCTCATTTTCCCCTGATCAGCATAAGGTTTGCCAAGGCCCAGGTCTGATAGTATTACTGCAGGAGGGCTACTTCTGTTAGTGACATCAAACCAGGGTATCTGACTAGAGCTGTCTTTCTTTCTCCTCTCTCTCCCTCGTTCCTCTCCCCCCTCTCTCTGCTGCTTCCTTCCACTCTCAGGCTCTAGCGGAGGTGGCCACGGTTGTTGCACGCGCTCTGTACAAGCAGGCCGAGGGCCTAGAGTCCCAACTGCCCAAGATCACTGCTGACCCCAAGATTGTGAGTATCAGTTACAGTGTTGTTATCACTTGGACCATAGTCAGTGCACTGTCTGCTAGCACAGTGACTACAATGTTATAAGCACTTGGACTAAGATAATTAGTGTTATAAGCTGTCCAACTGAGGTAACTACAGTTCTATAAGCACCAAGAGACTGTAACACACTTCTTTCTGTGTGTGTGGCGCAGTGAGTAATGTCTCTCTCTGTGTGTGGAGCAGTGAGTAATGTCTCTCTCTGTGTGTGGCGCAGTGAGTAATGTCTCTCTCTGTGTGTGGAGCAGTGAGTAATGTCTCTCTGTGTGTGGCGCAGTGAGTAATGTCTCTGTGTGTGTGGCGCAGTGAGTAATGTCTCTCTCTGTGTGTGGCGCAGTGAGTAATGTCTCTCTGTGTGTGTGGCGCAGTGAGTAATGTCTCTCTCTGTGTGTGGCGCAGTGAGTAATGTCTCTCTCTGTGTGTGGCGCAGTGAGTAATGTCTCTCTCTGTGTGTGGCGCAGTGAGTAATGTCTCTGTGTGTGTGGCGCAGTGAGTAATGTCTCTCTCTGTGTGGCGCAGTGAGTAATGTCTCTCTGTGTGTGACGCAGTGAGTAATGTCTCTCTGTGTGTGGCGCAGTGAGTAATGTCTCTCTGTGTGTGACGCAGTGAGTAATGTCTCTCTGTGTGTGACCCAGTGAGTAATGTCTCTCTGTGTGTGACGCAGTGAGTAATGTCTCTCTCTGTGTGTGACGCAGTGAGTAATGTCTCTCTCTGTGTGTGGCGCAGTGAGTAATGTCTCTCTCTGTGTGTGGCGCAGTGAGTAATGTCTCTCTGTGTGTGTGGCAGTGAGTAATGTCTCTCTCTGTGTGTGGAGCAGTGAGTAATGTCTCTCTCTGTGTGTGGCGCAGTGAGTAATGTCTCTCTGTGTGTGGCGCAGTGAGTAATGTCTCTCTGTGTGGCGCAGTGAGTAATGTCTCTCTCTGTGTGTGGTGCAGTGAGTAATGTCTCTCTCTGTGTGGCGCAGTGAGTAATGTCTCTCTGTGTGTGGCGCAGTGAGTAATGTCTCTCTGTGTGTGGAGCAGTGAGTAATGTCTCTCTCTGTGTGGAGCAGTGAGTAATGTCTCTCTCTGTGTGGAGCAGTGAGTAATGTCTCTCTCTGTGTGGCGCAGTGAGTAATGTCTCTGTGTGTGGTGCAGTGAGTAATGTCTCTGTGTGTGTGGCGCAGAGAGTAATGTCTCTCTCTGTGTGTGGAGCAGTGAGTAATGTCTCTCTCTGTGTGTGGCGCAGTGAGTAATGTATCTCTGTGTGTGGCGCAGTGAGTAATGTCTCTCTGTGTGTGGCGCAGTGAGTAATGTCTCTCTGTGTGTGGAGCAGTGAGTAATGTCTCTCTCTGTGTGTGTGGCGCAGTGAGTAATGTCTCTCTCTCTCTGTGGCGCAGTGAGTAATGTCTCTGTGTGTGTGGTGCAGTGAGTAATGTCTCTCTGTGTGTGTGGCGCAGTGAGTAATGTCTCTCTCTGTGTGTGGCGCAGTGAGTAATGTCTCTCTGTGTGTGGCGCGGTGAGTAATGTCTCTCTGTGTGTGGCGCGGTGAGTAATGTCTCTCTGTGTGTGGCGCGGTGAGTAATGTCTCTGTGTGTGTGGCGCAGTGAGTAATGTCTCTGTGTGTGTGTGGTGCAGTGAGTAATGTCTCTCTCTCTCCTCTCTCAGGTGACTCAGATGCTGTATGGGTTTCTGGTTCAGACCAATAACAGCTGGTTTCAGGCTCTGATGAGTCCAGAAGGCCAGAAAATACTGGGTGGGTTTCTTGCCTCCTCTATCAGGGCTTTCCTCTACTGCTGCGTGTGTGTGTGTGTGTGTGTGTGTGTGTGTGTGTGTGTGTGTGTGTGTGTGTGTGTGTGTGTGTGTGTGTGTGTGTGTTTTGGTGCACTACAGTGTGTATGTGTATATATGTGTATTTGCTGCACTAATGTGTGTAAGTACATGGATATGAAAGATGTTTGTCAGTGGTCTGTTTGCTCCTCCCCTTCTCAGGACCCCACCCCCCACAGTACTATGTGGGCGTTCCTGTCTCCAACAACCCGGTGAACACGCCCACCCGTCTGGTGCAGTATATCCTGGCCAACCTGACCGGGGCCCCTGCCAACCTCAGCCAATCAAAGTGCCAGAGCCAGGACACGGACGGGCTGGAGGGAGAGAGCAAAGAGGTGAGATTTGCAGATACACACTCTCATATTATTACAATTAATTGAACATGTGTGGTTTAAGAAACCAAGGTTTGTACATTCTTATTGAAGGCTGAAAACAAGATGTGTGGTCTTTCATTTATCAAATCAATAATTCTGTTCTGCCTGACTGTACAGAGACCTTTGTAAACATGGTAATCCAGAATGTGAGCAGATTTTCACAGAGTGTTTCTGCCCACAGCTGTACAACTACTTTTGGGTTCAGGGCTCAGTCCCTCCCAACAGCACACAGGGGGAACCTTACTGTGTGCGTGCATCAGTGCGCCTCTCCAAAGCGCTCTCCCCTGCCTTTGAGCTCCAAGACTACAGTTCCCTCAACTACTCGACATGGACAGAGTCACGATGGAAGCTAATCCGTGCTCGGATTTTCCTGGTGGCCAGCCGAGAGCTAGAGGTAAGGCCTACGTGCTGCAGCCTGTTTTAGGCAGTGAGACGTCAGGGCCCGGGTCCGACAGCAGTGCTCTGACAACAACATGCTCCAGGAAACCTTCAGATAGTCTGTATGCAGTCCACGTGGAAAATTAAAGGAATCCAGTATGACCCCTCCCCCATTCTCTCTCCATCCCTCCTGCCCTCCCTCTCTCTCTGCCTCCCACTCTCTGTCTCTGCAGATGCTGACACTTGGAGTGGGCGTGGCTGTGTTGCTGGTGTCTCTCTTGGTGACATACTTCGTCAGCTCCAAGGCTGATCTACTCTTCAGCTCCACCAGGGAGCCCACTACTGCCACCTACTGACCGGCACCCAGACAGCACCTGCTGATACACATAGACAGATGGACACAGACGGAGAGACATACAAACAAACACACAGACAGACAGTCAGACAGACCGACCCACACATATACACAAACACGCAGACAGAGAGACAGACAGACAGAGAGATGGGCAGAGGGACAGACAGACAGAGAGACATAGAGATGTCGAGTTAATGGAGAAAAAGCCACTACATGACTGCTTTGGACTGGACGGGCTGTTTTTGTTCATAATATCATTGTTGCAGAGATGTTCATTTTATTTTATTTTTTTGTCACAGAATCATGATTGGTTTACTGTACTTAGTTTTGGCATTAAGTTTGATTTAATCTTGAGAGTTGAAATTCAGTTTGATTAGAGGAGTGTGTGTGTGTGTGAGTGAGGGAGAGTATACATGCACACGTATGTGTGCACATGCACAACTGTGTGTGTGTTTATGCCTGTGTGCACCTGTGTGTGTGTGTGTGTGTGTGTGTGTGTGTGTGTGTGTGTGAGAGTGTGAGCGAGAGTATACATGCACACGTATGTGTCCACATGCACAACTGTGTGTGTGTGTTTATGCCTGTGTGCACCTGTGTGTGTGTGTGAGCAAGAGTATACATGCACACGTATGTGTCCACATGCACAACTGTGTGTGTGTTTATGCCTGTGTGCACCTGTGTGTGTGTGAGCGAGCGAGAGTATACATGCACACGTATGTGTGCACATGCACAACTGTGTGTGTGTTTATGCCTGTGTTTGTGTGTGCGCACATGCATGTGTGCACATGCACTAGTGTGTGTTTGCATGTGTGTGTATGTTGTCATTACTGTACTTGTGTGTGTGCACACGTGTGTTAGTGTGAGTGTGCATAATGGTGCGTTTCAGTAGGTTTGACAGGTATCAGAAGGCAGCAGCAGTTATAACTGGATACAGAGGAACATCCACCATTTTCACATTAGCATTTATGCGTCAACATTTTTGTTTTGGTTTATTTTGTGACCATAGTGAAATTGTGCAGGTGTAACTGAAGAGAAATTCTGTGTTTAGGGTGTGATGCACTTTGGTACAACTCATTGGTGAAGGGAGAGACAAAATGTGATTGTTGCCTTGGTAGCTGAATAAATATGGCTTTTTTCCAGTCAGTGTCTTTTTTAGATCTTTCAAACAGTCCTCAGAAAATCTGCTGAGAGAAGTTATCAGGTGAAGACTGCACTTTCCATAGTGCCACCAAAATCCCACATGGGTGTCCAACTTCTTGTCTGCGGTGTCATAGTAATGTCAATTATTTTGAGCAGAACATTAAATTGTGTGAGCACAGCATTCATCTGAGAGTACAATGGGGAAAAACTGCACAGTTTCAAACGTAGATTTCCTCCGCTTGCCCAACTGCCCTTTGTTCAAAATTACTATCAAAATCTACATTTAACCACATGTGAATTGTGTCTGAATTGTTTTATTAGAAAAACAAAAAATGTAAAGTATAAAGCCAAATCAAGAAAATTTGACTTATGAATTATGAAGTTTATATATTTATTAAAAGATCATTTTTAAGCTGCTCTCAGGTTTCATCATAGATGTCTGCTTCGCTAAAATGAGTAAATACAGTGCGTAGTGTTAATCTAGAAATACAAGCCGGTACCCCTAAACTGTAAGATTTTCACATTCCCTACCCCAGCATATGATCAAAAGTGAGTTTTCAAAAGCAACAAAGACCCGTAGAAACTTCTTATATGATGGTCGGTAGTTGGCCAGGTTCTAAACTGTGATTTTATCTACTGTGTTACTGTCCAGGTTTGTTGCGAGGCCTAGATGTGTGCTTCGAAGATAATTTAAAAATAAAACATTGTAAACACACATGTCAAACAGCTACAGGGGTATGGGGAAAGATCTAACTGGGTCACGTTTTAGACGTGTAAGTTTAAAGCTACATGGGTAGCTAAATGTACAAAGCAAAAAAATGGATAAACTAAATAAAAATAGCCTGCGTGACGTCCAAATGAAAAGTGTGAAGAGACATTCTAATTTTGTAGGGACATCCTAAATTATGATTTACTACCAGTGCCCCACATTATGATACTGATTAACCCACTAATTACAGTATTCAGTAATATATATGTATTTGAGGATCATTTTAACATGTTGGAGAGTTGTAAGAACTTGGTTTCGCGTGAAAAGACATGTTTTGATCTTTATGCCCACATTGACGAGTGAGACAAATCAACTGTAACACAACCAAATAACGTGCAAAACACTCCCTTGACGTCACGTAGAGACGACAGAAAAGAGAAAGGGATTTTCAGAGGAAGAATTTGGGAGTCGGAGGCGGGGCGCTGGGAGCGAAGGAAAGGAAGAGAAAAGGAGGGTGGGAAATGTTTGAATGGGCCGAGAGGATCTTGGAGCGCGCTGCTAAAGAAAACGAAAAAGAAATGATAAATCTATACTGAAGAAAATGAGTGAATAATAGTCTACATGTACATCTGTCAGGGAGTGGGACACCAAACGAAGTAGTCTACAAAGAAACACGGGATTTTTTTTTCTTCCAAAGAAACTGAAGGAAGCCGTGAACGACTAAGAAAACATTATTTTGTCGATTCGGATGATTGTTTTATCAACAAGAACGTAGTGAATTAATTTTGTAATCCTTTGTATTTCTAATTTTGCATTTTGAATAACGATCCTTTTCACTGGAAGACAGCGGCAGGTTGCCTCAGCGCTTTCAGAGGAAAAACAGCGCCTAGACTGAGACAGATGGACACACCAGCAAGGCGAAGGAACAAGAATAGGATTCGTTTGGGTTAACTGGACTTTCTTTTTAAAGGTAACTGCACATATAATTACAATACAACAGACTGGCTTTTTAGTTCATCCTCTTAAAGCATAAAAACCATCTCTTAGATTAACAAAACTAGAATAATCATAAACCTGCGTGGTGATAGAGCCCAGTCGCCTCGCTGTACGCGACAGTAGCCTAAACGGTGAGTCCTCGGTATCCATATTCCATTGTTCAGCATAGAGCGGGTTGAAAATCAGATGCGAATGTTGTCTTACAGTTTTGGGAATTTAAACCACCAGTGGCAGAATTGTGCCTTTATTTCATTTGTGTTCCAACTCACCATGTTGTGATCCCTGCTGTTCAGCCGTTCATAGCCGTGGTATTTTAGCAAATCAGTGTGTCAATTATTCATAAGGCGCTGTTGGTGCAGTCTTTCAATTAACATTATCGAGCAGAAGCTTCTCATTTCATTCCGAAATAATTGTGGCAGTAACACTGATTGACTAACATGTTACGGTAGCTCGCTGTATTCTGTACCTGAACCTTGGAAAATTGTCCTAATGTAGCTGAATTAGGCTATGTGTATAATCTAATTCAGTATGAGCAGCTTGTAGCACTTTTGTCTATGTTTGCGCCTTTGGAATACATTTGTTTTAAGTAGTCACCACAGAACTAAGGTGTCGAATTTATTTAAAGCAGTCACGGTACATTACAGACGAGCAGGTCAAACAAAATTATCAGAACTGCAAAACTGAATCAAAATATTTGTACCGGTCATGAGTGGTCGCAATTTACTTGCTATCTGAACTAAAACAACCCCATACAAAGTACCCCCTCTCATAGTCAAACTTTGCATGCAGATGTAACGGCTGCGTGCTTGTGAACCGTGATCTTCATAGCCGTGCAATACTGAAACTGAGGAATCAACTTGCAAACAGTGTCAAAACAGGTTTGGTCAACAACCTGTATCTGACAGAAGAATATTAGCTTTAATAATCTATCGATTACGTAAAGATGTTAACTAACCATTTATTTTGCACATATTGTCGAGGTTGCGCCCGTGAACAAAAATCACATGATATCAAATAAGGGCCTTTTCAGCGTCTCTGCCCCGAGCTGGGTGGCCAGAGATGCAGGCTATTGTCTCAGCTGCTTCCATCCTCCAACGTAAACAAAAGGCCTTGAAGCCCCGGGCTTGCTTATTGGGTTGGTGGGAGCGTTGGTGTTTTGAGGACGAGGGCTTTTGCAACTGCCAAACCGAGGTCTTGGTTGCGGCCTGTGATAGTGCGGTAGTGTTTTCTGATACAATGCAAAATCAACGCGCCTTTTTAATTTTTTTTTGTTGTTACAGCATTTTTCTCACTCTCACACTCCCCTTGTACTGAAGTGGTACGGGTGAACAGTTCGGTTAGACTAAAATAAATAATCAATTCAGACCAGTCATTTATTAAATCAGAGATATTTCAGCTAAATTCATGAATGGCAGCCAAACACGTATGCTGTATTGGGTTGATTTTGAAAAGGTGAAATATGACCGAATCGGTGAATGCAGCTGAGAAGACAGAAGGGAACAATCTGGTACAAAAATGCTTGCACATGGTTCCCAGGACCGAGTTTCTCTCTCCCTCAATTTTTGTCACATTGTTCCTAGTACTCCTATTCTGTGATCATGCCAGGCTAAACTTGGCTGTGTGTGTGTGTGTGTGTGTGTGTGTGTGTGTGTGTGTGTGTGTGTGTGTGTGTGTGCGTGCGTGCGTGTGTGTGTGTGTGTGTGTGCGTGCGTATGTACATGTGCGCGCAGTTGTGCTTCATAGACCCACGCGTTATACTATGAAGTGGGAGTATTGCTTTGGTGAACAAAGTTTGGATTTAACTTAGTTTTGTCACAAAAGTTATTGTTAGTTGCTATGGTAACATGCTACATGGCTAATAAGCTGCTCTCTGGCTGGTTAAATCAAAGCTAGAACCTCTGCTGACATGTCAACACAACATGTAGACCAATCAGACTGCTAGGACTCATGGCATCACTGCTTTGGAAAACCCTGTGGATGTGGATGCTAGCTTTGTGGGAGGATCAGATAGGTTAAGTTCAGAGATGCAGAGCATCTGAGCAAAAATACAGTGCGGCTTGTCCTGAGAAAATTCTGGAAGTGTTCATAATGTAGAAAATCATGGATAAAATGATTTTTTAAAAATTGTATGATTTCATTGTCCATGTACATTGTTTTACTGCTTTATTTAACTTGGAGTAAACTAAGCTTATTTAATAGAATCATGCTTCTGCCTATACAATGGTTAAACCAGACTATGTGTGTTTGTGTGTGCTGGCCAGACCAGGTTAAGTTTTGATTTTGCTTGCTCGCTCACTCGCGCACACGTGTGTGTATATGCATTTGTGTGTTTTAGAGCATCGTGGTGTAGTTTTACAGCACAAGGCTGAATGGTCATCACTAAATTGGGTTACTGAACTGAGAGAAAGCAGAGTAACACAATCTCACCTGCCCCGCCTGTATGTACAGGTATACAGGGCTGCACACAATCTCACCTGCCCCGCCCGTATATACAGGTATACAGGGCTGTACACTATCTCACCTGCCCCGCCCGTATGTACAGGTATACAGGGCTGTACACTATCTCACCTGCCCCGCCCGTATGTACAGGTATACAGGGCTGTACACTATCTCACCTGCCCCGCCCGTATGTACAGGTATACAGGGCTGCACACTATCTCACCTGCCCCGCCCGTATGTACAGGTATACAGGGCAGTACACTATCTCACCTGCCCTCACCTGCCCCGTATGTACAGGTATACAGGGCTGCACACTATCTCACCTGCCCCGCCCGGTATGTCACCTGCAGGTATACAGGGCTGCACACTATCTCACCTGCCCCGCCCGTATGTACAGGTATACAGGGCTGTACACTATCTCACCTGCCCCGCCCGTATGTACAGGTATACAGGGCTGTACACTATCTCACCTGCCCCGCCCGTATGTACAGGTATACAGGGCTGCAGACTATTAGTTACTTATATATATTACTATCAGTGCCCTCTTTCCTCAGTCACCGTTTCTCAAGTATAAAGCGCTTTTATTCATGTTCATCAAAAATATATTGTTTAATTTGATGATCCACCCTTGTAATGCCTGTTTTTAATTTTGTCTGAACAGATATCCGTGTTAACCAAATGAATAATCCCTTATTCTTTTGATGGTTTTATTCAGTCAGATCAGTTATCTGACTTCTGATGGGTATGTAAGCGATGTGCAGTAGTGAACTCCGCCTCCTGAGCAGTTACATTGTATTTTGATTGGCTGATAGACCTATAACTTATTTGTAAACTGCTGACAGATTGGTCTTTGAAACTGAAGCGCTTGTGGAAAAATTAAGTTTTAAGACAAAGAAAATGACAAGCTTGCCCTGGGTTCAAATCGGTTTCTCATGTTTTCAGTAAAGTTTAAATAATCAAGAGTGGATGGAATGAGTTAGTACATAGAAGGGACCCCAAAACACCCTGTGTCTTCCAGGGCCGGGGTTAGTGAAAAATTACTTCCTAGATCTGACCTGACCCAAGCTGTTGAGCAACAAAAACATTGTTTTTTTTTAATCTACCCATTTTCTTATCTTTTTTTTTTTTTTTCCTTGTAAAAGTATATCTGTATTTGGGGGAAGGGCGCAGTAGCACAAAACAAATTTTCATCTGGTTCCACTTTGTACATTTGTGTGGCCTGGTCTGGGCATGGATCAGAGTAGCATGCAGTTTTAGTCCCTGTAACACTCAGGTTTCACTACAGGTTACTGCACACTCTGGCTAGCACTTAGCCTTTCACTACAGGTTACGGCACACTCTGGCTAGCACTTAGCCTTTCACTACAGGTTACGGCACACTCTGGCTAGCACTTAGCCTTTCACTACAGGTTACTGCACACTCTGGCTAGCACTTAGCCTTTCACTACAGGTTACTGCACACTCTGGCTAGCACTTAGCCTTTCACTGCAGGTTACTGCACACTCTGGCTAGCACTTAGCCTTTCACTACAGGTTACTGCACACTCAGGCTAGCACTTAGCCTTTCACTACAGGTTACTGCACACTCTGGCTAGCACTTAGCCTTTCACTACAGGTTACGGCACACTCTGGCTAGCACTTAGCCTTTCACTACAGGTTACGGCACACTCTGGCTAGCACTTAGCCTTTCACTACAGGTTACTGCACACTCTGGCTAGCACTTAGCCTTTCACTACAGGTTACAGCACACTCTGGCTAGCACTTAGCCTTTCACTACAGGTTACTGCACACTCTGGCTAGCACTTAGCCTTTCACTACAGGTTACGGCACACTCTGGCTAGCACTTAGCCTTTCACTACAGGTTACTGCACACTCTGGCTAGCACTTAGCCTTTCACTACAGGTTACTGCACACTCTGGCTAGCACTTAGCCTTTCACTTCAGGTTACTGCACACTCTGGCTAGTGTGTACGCTGTCCTTATAGATCGTCCTTCAGCAACCCCCTCTTTAGATTCTTTGCTTCTACTTCATGGTGTCCCATTTGAATGATGAATTCCAGGGCCTGTTTCCTGGAAATGCACTAAGGCTTATCCTAGACTAAAAGAAAATTTCAATGAAGATCTCCACTGAAAAATGTTTTTAGTCCTGGACAATTATTAAACCATGACCTGGAAACTGTGTCTTAGTGTTGTTAGCTGTGAGGCTTGCACTTGCATTTTCACTCTGTGCTGTTTTGGTCGTTGAGTTTCAGGATCTCTGTTGGCAGAGGTGTTGGGGGACGAGTACTTGGTGAGGAGGTTAAGAATAGAACATCTTTATATTGAATTTGCCAGTAGATTAAGCTCCAGAACAAGCTGTCCTGTGTGATACTTTACTCACAAGACCCAAATGATAGCACCTCCTGTCTCTCTCTCACCTCTCCCTCTCATGCACACACACACACACACACACACTTCATTCACCAGAGATTTTGTTTTTAGTGAAGATATTTTTTCCCAATGCAGAGAGTGGGGGTGAGGGGTGTCAGGAGGTCAGATCACCATGGAAACTGCCAACCCAAAACCCCTCCACCCATACACCCTCTTTCATCACCATGGCAGCAGTGAGACCCTGTTACTCCGGAGACCAAAGGAGATCACTGGGGAATGTGAGAGGGAGAGCAGAAATGTTTGTGTAAAATAACAGATCCCAGATAGAGTTGCCATTGTGTCTGTGCTGTGACAGCACAGCGATCCGCTAACACGCCCAAACTCATACCGAGCATGCTAACACCGCTAACACACCTGAACTCCTACTCGGAGCATGCTAACACCGCCAACACACCTGAACTCATACCCAGAGCATGCGAACACCACCAAGACACCCGAACTCATACCCAGAGCATGCTAACACTGCTAACACACCCAAACTCATACCCAGAGCATGCTAACAAAGCTAACACACCTGAACTCATGCTCGGAGCATGCTAACACCACCAACACACCTGAACTCATACCCAGAGCATGCTAACACCGCTAACACACCCAAACTCATACCCAGAGCATGCTAACAACGCTAACACACCTGAACTCATACTCAGAGCATGCTAACACCGTCAACACACCTGAACTCATACCCAGAGCATGCTAACACCGCTAAGACACTCAAACTCATACCCAGAGCATGCTAAGAACGCTAACACACCTGAATTCATACCCAGAGCATGCTAACACCCGTGAAACACCCGATTTCATACCCAGAGTACGCCAACACCGCTAACACAACCAAACTCATACCCAGAGCATGCTAACACCGCTAACACACCCGAACTCCTACCCAGAGCATGTTAACACTGCTAACACACCAGAATTCATACCTAGAGCTTGCTAACACCGCTAAGAAGACCTGGCTAAAAACACACATCACAAAGACAATATAAAAATATCAACCATTCTATCACCATTCTATGGAACCATTTAGAACACAGCACTGGGATTAGCAGTTTAAGTGACAAATTAGGTACGAAAGAAACTACAGACAGTAGTACTTTCCAACTCCTTTATGAGTGAAACAAATTCACTGTATGAAATTTTCTCTGGCAATTTGGAGTTCCAAGTGTAGGGGGCAGCATACGTAAAAGCTTTTTACCCGGATCTGTGTGAACGTGAGGAGCAGACCGATACAGAACATCTTCAGAGCGCAAGCTGTAATGGCCTTGGCTTTACAGGTAGATAGGGGCACAGGTAAGAAGGAACTAACTCAAGGAGAGTTCTTTAAATGAAACTCAACCAGTGGGTACACCTGCATACATACAGAGATGGCCACTCAGCTTTGGCATACAATGTGGAATGGTGCATGAGGTATTTACAGCCAGTGATAAATCGCAAGGCACAGTGATGTACAGTATCTAAGATCTGTTGACACTGGGCAGGTGCATTCATATAAAGCAGGTCACCATAGTCAAGCTAAGATGTCACGGTCAACAGTGTCAAACGCCTTTGACAGATCGCTAAAGAGAGCTGCACAAATTCTTTTATGGTAAATTGCCTCAATTATATCATTAACGACTTTAAGAGCAGCAGTGACAGCACTGTGTCGTTTCCTTAAACCAGATTGATATTGGGATAGAATCTCATTTGACTAAAAATTCTTTTAGTTGACAGCAGACAAGCTTTTCAAGGGCTTTGGCTAAACCGCACAGCGTAGAGATGGGTCTGTAGCTATTCACATTAGATGGATGCCCTCTTTCAGGAGGGGAAGAACGTAAACAGATTTCCAAATTTTAGCTTATTGCTAGTAAGAGTAAGATTTAAGATATGTGTCAAGGGTTCAGCAATAAAGTTAGCAGCTAACTTGAGAAAATAAGGGTCAAGTCTATCAGGGCATGCAGATTTATAATAATCCAGTTGTTTCAACGCCTTATGGACCTCAGACACAGTTAACGGTGTAAAATAAAATCGTTTTTCAACAGGCTGGCATGTCACAAAGGGACAGTTGCCTCCTTTAGTACTGGGATTACCCAGTTTAGGATATAGAGACTCAAAGATCCAGCAGAAATAAAATGCTCATTAAAGTAGTTAAGCTTAGCAGATTTATCAGAGTACCTGATCCATTATCAGTACTGCTTGTGATGTACATGACCAGAGGATGGTTTAATTACTTTCTAGAGTCTTTGGATCATTTACATTTTTAGAGGTTTCAGTTCAGCTTTTTTGATAAAAGATGTGCATCTGTTTCTTAGCTGTCTGCTAAGCACTAACACACCCCTGCCCATACCCGATACCCAGAGCACACTAATGACGCTAACACACCCTACCCATAGCTGAGGCTGCTAACACACCCCTGCTCATACCCAGAGCACGGGAGAACCACTACCTAGAGCATACAAACACTGCTAACACACTCTACCCATACCCAGAGCACGCTAACACTGCTAACACACTCTACCCATACCCAGAGCATACGAACACTGCTAACACACCCATACCCAGAGCATACGAACACTGCTAACACACTCTACCCATACCCAGAGCATACGAACACTGCTAACACACTCTACCCATACCCAGAGCATACGAACACTGCTAACACACCCATACCCAGAGCATACGAACACTGCTAACACACTCTACCCATACCCAGAGCATACGAACACTGCTAACACACTCATACCCAGAGCATGCTAACACTGCTAACACCCATACCCAGAGCATGCTAACACTGCTAACACACCCATACCCAAAGCATACTGACACTGCTAACACACTCATACCTAGAGCATGCTAACACTGCTAACACCCATACCCAGAGCATGCTAACACTGCTAACACACCCATACCCAAAGCATACTGACACTGCTAACACACCCATACCCAGAGCATGCTAACACTGCTAACACCCATACCTAGAGCATGCTAACACTGCTAACACACCCATACCCAGAGCATGCTAACACTGCTAACACCCATACCTAGAGCATGCTAACACTGCTAACACCCATACCCAGAGCATGCTAACACTGCTAACACCCATACCCAGAGCATGCTAACACTGCTAACACCCATACCCAGAGCATGCTAACACTGCTAACACACTCTACCCATAACCAGAGCACGCTAACAATGCTAACACACTCTACCCATACCCAGAGCATGCTAACACTGCTAGTACATCTTTGCCCATACCTAGAGCAGGCTAACAAGCCCCCACTTTTTACATACAGCATGCTAAAACCCCCTATTCATCTGCCTGTACTCCTAAAATATAAACTAAGCTGTTCTGAGCTCTGTCTTCACCTGCAACGTGAATGCACACTTAAGTCTGCGTTCATTACATCATGAACTCAACTGCATTTATCGCTACACTTTCCTGGATACTGTGGCACTAAATGTGAGGCTGTATGTTTATGCTATTGAAACTACTGACCTTCTGCTCCCCACCTGAACATGTGTATGAACGTCTATAAGACTGGTATAGAAGTGTAACCTCTCTTTCTGTCTCTCTCCCTCTCCATCTCTCTACCTCAGACCCAGACCCCTCTCCTCCCATCCCATTCTCCTCCCTCTCTCCTCCAGCCTCCAAGATAGATTCCCTCAGGAGTAAAGTAGATCTGCTGAAGCTGCCTCTGGCCCTCTCAGCTAAGACCCTCTCTGAGCGCAAGAGCCAGCAGGGCGGCACCAGCGAGCGAGGGATCGGGGGAGGGGCCCGCAAGCCCCGCCCAGCCGCCCGCCAATCAGACAGAGACATGGACACTGAGTCACAGTACAGTGGCTACTCCTACAAATCCTCCCATTCCAGGAGCTCACGGAAACACAGGTACACACACACACTCACACACACACACACACAGACAGACAGACACATACACACACACACACACACGCACCATATGTACACACACCATACACGCACACTCAGGGTTAACCCTTTGTTTTTTGTGTTGCAGGGAGCGCAGAGAAAGGCATCGGTCAAAGAGTCGGGATGGCAGCAGCAGCAGAGGAGACAAATCTGTCACCATACAGGCGCCGATGGTAGAGTCCCCTGCTGTAGGAGGGTAACTGGGGGCAACGAGTCCACCTCCCTCCTCTCTGGAGGAGGGTAACAGAGGTTAGGTCTCTCTGATGGTACCCCGGGTGCTGGGGGCAGAGGTTAGGATGGTTCCGTCCCTAGGAGGGTACCTGGGGGCAGAGGTTAGGGTATTCCCTCTCTGATGGTAGAGTCCGTCCCTCCCTCCCTCTCTCTGTAGTCTGGGGGCAGAGGGTTAGGGTTATATATATTCCCTCCCTCCCTCCCTCTCTGTAGGAGGGTAACTGGGGGGCAGAGGGTTAGGGTTATATATATTCCCTCTCTGATGGTAGAGTCCGTCCCTCCCTCCCTCTCTGTAGGAGGGTAACTGGGGGGAGACCACCACCGTGGTAACGGGCACGTCGGAGCACAGCGTGTCCAATGAGGACCTGACGCGTGTGTCGAAGGAGCTGGAGGAGTCGTCGCCGCTGGAGTGTCGGCGGTGGGTGGGGCCGGTGCTGAGCGCGTGCCTGGGTGCGTTTGCGCTGGTGACGCCGCTGGCCTTCCTGCTGCTGCCACAGCTACTGTGGCGGGAGGGACTGGAACCCTGCGGCACGCCCTGCGAGGGACTCTACGTGTCCCTGGCCTTCAAGCTGCTGGTGCTGCTCATCTCCTCCTGGGCGCTGTTCCTGCGGCCGCCCCGCGCCACCCTGCCGCGCCTCTTCGTCTTCCGCTCCTTGCTCATGGTGCTGGTCTTCCTGTTCGTGGCCTCCTATTGGCTGTTCTACGGTGTGCGGGTGCTGGAGCCGCGTGAGCGCGATTACCGCGGGATCGTGGAGTACGCCGCCTCGCTGGTGGATGCGCTGCTCTTCATCCAGTACCTGGCGCTCGTACTCCTGGAGGTGCGACACCTACAGCCCGCCTTCTGCCTCAAGGTGGTGCGCACCACCGACGGAGCCAGCCGCTTCTACAACCTGGGCCATCTCAGGTACGGCCACCCCACCCACAGCGTACCCAGAATGCCTCCTGTGTACCTGTCATATACTTTCCTGTGTGTGTGTATGCGCGTGTATATGTATATGTGTGTGTGTGTATGTGTGTATATATATATATATATGTATGTGTGTGTGTGTGTGTATGTGCGTGTGTGTGTGTGTGTATATATATCGTGTGTGTGTGTATATATATGTATATATATATATATATATATATATATATATATATGTATGTGTGTGTGTGTGTGTGTGTGTGTGTTTGTAAATATATATATCCTACACACACACCCTGATATACAAAGCATAGCTCTATATACATGCTCTTATATACATAACCACTGTATACATACCCCAGACTGTACCACTCATATTAAGGTAAGGTAGCTGAGCTACCATGACACAGAAGGTAGCAGCGCAAAGTGTATTCCAAATATCAAATGCAGTACTATGGTCATGAGAGTGATTGTGTGTGTGTGTGTGTGTGTGTGTAGTATACAGAGAGCTGCAGTCTGGGTGTTGGAGCAGTATTACAGCGATTTCCCTGTGTATAACCCGGCTCTACTCAACTTGCCCAAGTCCATCCTCTCCAAAAAGATGTCCGGCTTCAAAGTGTACTCACTGGGAGAAGGTAGGAGACTGACACTTCTGTTCTGCCCCATCTCTTCCCTCTCTCTCTCCCTTCAGTCTTTCCATCTCGTGTCCTTTTCCTCCCTTCATTTTTATCCTCCCAGTTCTTTTCTCCTAATGGATTTGTGTTTATTGGTTGGTATATTGATCTGTGCATTGATTGGTTGATTGATGGCCTGACCTGATTGGTTGGCTCTGTAGAGAACAGCACCAATAACTCGACGGCACAGTCCCGAGCGATGATAGCAGCTGCCGCACGGAGGCGGGATAACTCTCATAACGAGTTTTACTATGAGGAGGCGGAGATGGAGCGGCGCGTTCGTAAGCGCAAGGCCAGGTAAGCCCCACCCCTGGCAAAGATGTCATTACTGCTTTGGGCCTGAGGGCCGGGATCAGGGTTTCATTTTGTGTTTGTATGTCAGGTTTTATCTTCTGTTTTATATTCATAGTTACATGTCAGCCTGGGTCTGATTGATACAGCCAGGAGCAAGCATTGCATATTCTGTATACAAAATAATACTGTTATACAAGTATCTGCACATATGAGAGAAACCAGTGACGGGCAAACTGTAACGGTGAGGAGGGAAACCAGTGACAGGCTAACTGTAACGGTGAGGAGAGAAACCAGTGACAGGCTAACTGTAACGGTGAGGAGAGAAACCAGTGACAGGCTAACTGTAACGGTGAGGAGAGAAACCAGTGACAGCCTAACTGTAACAGTGAGGAGAGAAACCAGTGACAGGCTAACTGTAACGGTGAGGAGAGAAACCAGTGACAGGCTAACTGTAACGGTGAGGAGAGAAACCAGTGACAGGCTAACTGTAACGGTGAGGAGAGAAACCAGTGACAGGCTAACTGTAACGGTGAGGAGAGAAACCAGTGACAGGCTAACTGTAACGGTGAGGAGAGAAATCAGTGACAGGCTAACTGTAACGGTGAGGAGAGAAACCAGTGACAGGCTAACTGTAACGGTGAGGAGAGAAACCAGTGACAGGCTAACTGTAACGGTGAGGAGAGAAACCAGTGACAGGCTAGGAGAGAAAACCAGTGACAGGCTAACTGTAACGGTGAGGAGAGAAACCAGTGACCAGGCTAACTGTAACGGTGAGGAGAGAAACCAGTGACAGGCTAACTGTAACGGTTAGGAGAGAAAACCAGGCTGACAGGCTAACTGTAACGGTGAGGAGAGAAACCAGGACAGAGGAGAGAAACCAGTGAGGAGAGAAATCAGGACAGGCTAACTGTAACGGTGAGGAGAGAAACCAGTGACAGGCTAACTGTAACGGTGAGGAGAGAAACCAGTGACAGGCTAACTGTAACGGTGAGGAGAGAAACCAGTGACAGGCTAACTGTAACGTGACAGGTTAACTGAGGTGAAGAGAGAAACCAGTGACAGGCAAACTGTAACGGTGAGGAGAGAAACCAGTGACGGGCTAACTTTAACTCTAACTTTTTCCCTGTGCTGCAGAAAGCCTGCTAACCAGGTGCAGAGTGGGGAATTCAGTTCACAATTATTCCTCCAACGCTGCTGGTGGCCGTAGAGGGAGCACACTTAAGCATGTTGCTGATGAGCTGTAATTTGGTCCTCCAGGCTGGTGGTGGCAGTAGAGGAGGCGTTCACACACATAAAGCGGCTGCAGGAGGACGAGCCAGCGGCGTCTCCTAAGAATGCGCGGGAGGTGATGGACCCCCGTGAGGCAGCACAGGCAATCTTTGCGCCCATGGCCCGCGCCATGCAGAAATACCTGCGCACCACCCGCCAGCAGCCCTACCACAGCATGGAGAGCATCCTCACACACCTGCAGTTCTGCATCACCCACAACATGACCCCAAAGGTAACCACACACACTCACTCACTCACTCACTCATTCACTCGCATACACACACACACACACACACTATCACACTCACTCTGTCACACACAGACACTCACACACTCACTTGCACACACACACACATACACACACACACACACTCCCTTGCGCTTACTCACTCACACACACTCACTCACTCATTTGCACTCACACACACACTCACTCACTCGTGCACACATGCACAAAGACACACACAGAGTGACTCTCCTCTTTTCTGTCTTCAGGCATTTTTGGAGCGTTACCTGGTCCCAGGACCTACACTGCAGTACCAGAAGGAGAACAGCAGGGGGCGAGAGTGGACGCTGGTGAGTGAGGAGCCTGTGACCTCTGCCCTCAGGCAGGGATTGGTCTTCTCGCTTCGCCGTCTCGACTTTGCTCTGGTTGTCACGGTGACCGCCATCCCCTACCTGCGGCTGGGCGAGGAGTTCATCGACCCCAAGAGCCACCGCTTCGTCATGCGCCTGCAGTCAGAGACCTCTGTCTGATCCCGCCCCCCAATGCCAGCCACCAATCAAGGGCCAACTGTGGAGGAATGTGCTCCTACACACCATTGGAGCCCCGCCTACTTGCCTATTTGGAGCCCCGCCCACATGCTTATTGGAGCTCTGCCCCAACCCTAATGAGCTCTGCCCCCATCTTTACTGGAGCCCCACCCAAGCCTACTGAGCCACACCTACCTTTGAGGCCCTGCCCACACCCCCACTGAAGCGCCATGCACTCTTGCTGTAGCCCCGCCCCCAGTCCTACTGGAACTCCTCCCTCTTTCATACCAGTCCTTCATCCCCAGAATCTCCCCACTGTGTAGTTACTGTCTAACGCATCGCCTTAATCTTGAGCTGGTCTGAGAAATGTCCCAACACAGGCAGCTATATGAGGGCTCTTTCCACTAAATTGCCAAATTAGAATCTGAGAAAGGAAGTGTTAAGAGATGTTTTGTGGACCTGCGATGTTCTCTCAGCGTTAATAGTGTAACACTGGCCTGCGCTGAAGGGGACAGTAGATAACTGTAAAGGCATAGATGTAAATGTTAGTTTTTACACTGTTAGATTATGATGATGATGATGATGTAATGTGAATTTTGTCCGCATGGAGCCATGCCTATTCCAGCTGTTCCCTTACGACTTCCTGCCAAATTAGGTGCCATTCCGAGATTCGTGACATGACTACTCCGCACTGTTCTACGGCTGGTCACATGACTACATTTCCATTCAATGAATAGCAGCTCTACACTCAGTCCAGAGCCCCACACCAAATATTGTACAGTCCGCCCCCTGACTAATTGACTCCTTATTCGTTATTCTTATTGACTAACCCATTCAATCAGTGACTGATTCACTGTATAATAGACTCAATCATTTACTCAGTGACTGACTGATTCACTGACTCTCTTGCTGTCCGTAAATCTCTGGTTTTCCTCTGCCTTGAATGTAAAGAGTAATGAACTGGGAATTGTTTTTACTGTCAGACTAACATGGCCACACTTCAGCAGCCCACCCCAATCCATGCACAGAACGCACACACACTGCAGCAAAGCACAAACCGACTGTGCAGAGACTCTGACATCTGCAGCAAAGCAGAGACCAACTGCTCAGAGACTCTGACCTCTGCAGCAAAGCAGAGACCAACTGCTCAGAGACTCTGACCTCTGCAGCAAAGCAGAGACCAGACCGACTGCGCAGAGACTCTGACCTCTGCAGCAAAGCAGAGACCAGACCGACTGCGCAGAGACTCTGACCTCTGCAGCAAAGCAGAGACCAACTGCGCAGAGACTCCGACCTCTGCAGCAAAGCAGAGACCAGACCGACTGCGCAGAGACCCTGACCTCTGCAGCAAAGCAGAGGCCAACTGCGCAGAGACTCCAACCTCTGCAGCAGAGCAGAGACCAGACTGACTGCGCAGGCTCTCTGAACTCTTTGCTGCACACAGACAGAACTGGACAAGCAGTCTGCACATACAAAGATTCTTTGTCACTTATATAAACACACGTACATAAGCACACATACACCTGCCTACATAAGCACGCGTACATAAGCACACATACACCTGCCTACATAAACACGCGTACATAAGCACACATACACCTGCCTACATTAGTACACGTACATAAGCACACATACACCTGCCTACATAAACACGCGTACATAAGCACACATACACCTGCCTACATTAGTACACGTACATAAGCACACATACACCTGCCTACATAAGCACACGTACATAATTACACATACACTTGCCTACATCAATGCATTCACACCTTCTTACACTCACATACGTGAACACACGCTCACACAGACACATGAAAAAAAGCTGTTCACGCATATGTGCATACACATGCATAAATATATGCACTGACACAAATTGTGTGACATGAATTGACCAGCATTAACCAAATAACTGATCTAGGGTCAGCTGGAATTGTTTCTTTGCTCCCAGCCATTCTGACAAGTGGTCTCAGAGCTGATCCTAGGTCAGCTGCAGTGGTTATTTTTATGCTGCCCTTCCATTATAACCAGCGGTGTCAGAGGTGATCCCAGGTCAGGCGCAGCAGGGTCTGGCCATAGAAGCGGTTGAGGTCAGTGATGCTGCTCTAGTCATGTGACAGGAACCCATGTCATGTGACGGAAAAGATTGTAGCTGCCTGTTTTTAGTTTGTTTCTGCCAAAGGTCTCTGTCTGGCAAGTGTGAGCCTCCGTTCTCTCTGTGTGATGAAACAAAAGAACTGAACTGTTTTTGTATGAATACGCTAGATTGTTTGAAATAACAGAAAGCAAAAAAAAAAAAAAAAAAGTGAGGTTTTGTCTAATGGTTTTAATGCATGCTCATAGACTGCTGGGCTCTGTATGTCTTGTTTGTGCTTTAATTTCTTTTTTTTATAACGCAGAGGAGTTTTTGAAGTGATATAAAAGTTTTGTTTTTTTTTTTTTTTTTTTACTTTGAAAGCCTTGGGCTCCGAGGTTTGTAGAGTTCAGTTTTGTGTGAGTTTGCTTTTGATAATTATAGAACTAAACGTGTCAGATTTGATTTTTTTTAATAAACCCATTTTATGTGCATATGTGTTTCTCCAGTCTGTTATAAACACAACCACTTCAGCCATGGTTCCCTACACGCCCCCCCTTCCCCACACAGTTCCTTTTCTCTCCCCAGTACACTGTATTTCATCTGAATTAAGAGCAAACACACTAACGTCATTGAGTTTCATGTAATGAGTCTTTCTCTCTCTTTTACACACACACACACACACACACACACACATTTTGTGGTCTAGTTCCTCTGAAATGCCCTGCAGTTTCTGTCTGGGATGTCAGTCTGGAGGGTGTTTCCTCTTTCGGTGTAGTGAGAATCCGGCAGAGTTCCCCTGATGTGCAGCAGTGCTGTGGTTCTGCTCTCACAGAGGAGGCAGTTCCCTCTGTCCTGCACTTCTGCTGCTCAGACTCTAGAGGGCGCTGTGGCAGTGCAGCAGCTGCTCAGGTTCATGCTGTTGGCAGATTTGACCACATGCACACACAAAAATGCACACACACATGAACATGCACACAGAAATGTAGCAGAAGTGTAGTGAGTAGGCTAGTGTGTAGTGCTACACAGAAATACTGAGAAATAAGTGTAACCTTAACTGTAAAAATAATCATGATCCGTACACTTTCAGATGAATTTACTAAAGATAATGTCTGCACAATGTGATGTGTTCTGTGAAGGCTGAACTTTTGGCCTGGCGATGGAGCAAGTGTTTTGCAGACTGCACTGCGTTGGTCTCTGCAGTTTGGCAACACACTGCTGCCACTGTGAAACCGTAACCCAGCTTCATCTGAGATTCCTGCAGGCCCGTTCACACTGAAGCACATGAACACATGCATGCATGCACCTACACACGCGTACATGCACATACACACGCTTGCATGAACATACACACATGCACATACACACATGCACACACACGCGTACATGCACATACTCACGCGTGCACGCACATACACATGTGTACATGCACATACACACATGCACACACATGTGTGCATGCGCACACACAGGTATACACACTGACACACTCATACAAATATAACTGAACTTGTGGGTTTTTGCTGCGAAGATGTGCTCTGTCAGACAGTGTGAGATGCTGGTGGGGTGGTGGAGTGGTAGGGTGGGGGAGGGGGCGTTCTGTGGTTCTCTGTAAAGGCAGAAAGGGGGTCGGGGGGGTCTGTGGTTGACAGCAGCAGCAGAATTAGACAGAAATCTGAAATCTGATGGGAATTGACTTGCTGCACACTGGCCGTTGTCATGTGAACGGAAACATTTGCAGCTCTCACAAATTGTAGCCACAGTGAGAGCAAAACTCACACATTCCCTCCTGTGAATTACATTGACCTTTAAGCTCACCCTCACTAACATGAGTTATTTTTCCATTTCTAGCATCCCAGCTGAGGAAGGGTTCAGGGTTCAGGGTGTCCTGTCTTGCTTCACTGAAGCACAGACATGAGTTTGACTGACACTGTTCAAACACTGATCAATAATCACTCAGTCTCTCCTCTCACTCAGTCTCTCCTCCCACTCAGTCTCCTCTCACTCAGTCTCTGTTTTAGATCTCTTGGCCTCTGTAGCCAATGTGCAGTCTTGTGTTTCCTTTAGGCTCCAGAGCTCTTGGTTTTATACTGCTGTATATTTACTGAAGCCATTTCCTTCATCAAGGATTCAACAGCAGGGGCCCGTCTGGTATTTAACCCCACCCTGGGGCAGTAGGGTGATACCCCACCCTGGGCCAGGGGGGTGATACCCCACCCTGGGGCAGTAGAGCAGTACTCTCCTCCCTGGCTGCTACCATCAGCATCTACCAAAAGACCTTTGCAGCTCATCCAGAATGCTGCTGCTTGTCTGGTCTTCAACCTTCCCAGACACATCCATGTCACTCCCCTCCTCGCCAACCTCCACTGGCTACCTGTCTCTGCTCGCATCAGTTTCAGAACTTTGATGTTTGCCTTCCAGGCTGTCAAGGCAAAGGCCTGGACAACTGATTGTTGTTGATATTATGAACGGTTTTTGCTTAAAGACTGTGTGACTTAAGCATTCTCACAGAAATCTTCTCAGCCCAAATTCAGCTGATTATTCTGAACTTCTTCTTGCATTAAGTTTGTTACGATGTTGTGCAGGAGACCCGTGATGTCGGTAATCTTATGTCCATTTCTGCTCTTCCGGACAGAGACTCTCTGAGCAGGAAACCACACTTCTGCTTTCAGTTTCTCTGCATGGTCTAGCATTGGAAAATCAGATGAAAAAATAAAGCAAACCATTTCTGTGCACTCTGTCAGCCCTTTACAAGCAGCACCTCTTCCACTCAACGTTCTTCATGTGCCCTGCCCGTCTGAGCACAAGGTCTATGCAAGAGAGACTTTTACCCAGGTCCTTTACCATATAGCTTTTTCTACATGAAAAATGGAAAGTGCCTCTTGCTCCAATACTTCAAGCTATTGTGGCTTAAATTGCATTTTCTGCTAATGGTGATTATCTGAGCTACGTTCATTTTCGCTCAAACCGGCCACAGTCAAGATCCCTTCAAACATGCAAAATCCCACATATGGCTGTTTGCAGAGAGAGTCATTTACATAACCACTCTTTTTTGATCACCAGAGAAAAGTGAAACACAAGTAAATACTTGGCTGTGCATGCAAATTAGCACTTCTTATATGGAATCTTAGTAAATGTCCCTTTTTGTGTGATCCTGCATGTCCAATGACATCCTGATGGGTGACATCATCACTGCTGGGTGCAGTGATGTCATAGTGGGTGGGAGCTCTCAGACTGGGTGATGCCACCATTGCGATGTCACAGAGAGTTGGATCTCTCAGACCAGAGGAACAGGTGACCATACCTGTATTACAGTTTTTCACAATTGCTAAGACACATTTCTTGAAACTTTCCACCCTTTTCTCAAAACTGTACAAACCCAAATTTTCAACATATATTCACAAAACACTGACTGCTCTTGCAAAATCAAACAATCGCCTCAAAACAGTTTTATCTGTGCTCGAAATCAATGTTTTCAGATCATACACAAAGCCAGTCAAAATAAAAACATGACTGAGCATTCATTTCACACTACATACAAATGTGGAAAACAGTGTTCAGGGCATGTAACTCCAGAAAAATAGTTTTTAATACAGTAAATGAATCTTGTGTTTTCCAAAAAAAAAAAAAAAAATCACAAGTCAGCAACACAGTTTAGATATTGCATACTGTAAGTACTGCATACAATACAGTATTGTAGGTCTGTGAATTCAGCACTTGCATACAGTAAAAATGCAGTGCTGACAAAGAACACGCACACATGCATACGCACACGCACACACTCACACACACGCTCACACGTACACTCACTCACACACACGCTCACACGCGCACTCACTCACACACTCACATGCACACTGACACACACACACACATTCACGCACACACACACATAAACACACACATTCACACACACACTCACACACACATGCACACACACACTCACGCACACACACACTCACACACACACACACACACACATACACACACACACACGCTCACACGTACACTCACTCACACACACACATGCACACTGACACACACACACATTCACGCACACACTCACGCACACACTCACACACGCACGCACACTCACACACACACTCACACACGCACACACACTCTCACACACACACACACACACACACTCACACATGCACACACACTCTCACACACGCACACACACTCACACACACACACGCGCGCGCGCACACACAGACACACACACACACTCACTCTCTCACACACACACACAAACACACACTCACACACACACACACGCACACACACTCTCTCACACACACACACACACAGATGTCCAGTGCGCAGGCAGCGCTGCAGGGGAGAGAGGAAGCAGACTGTGGTGGGGTGATCAGGAAGCTGAGTGTCACTCTGATCGCTGGACTCATAACATGACTGCCTCGCTGCTGCTGGCTCTGGGGGGTAAGATTGCTCTCTCCTTTCTCTCCCTCCATCTTTCTCTCCATCTATCACTCTGTCTTTCTCTTCCACTCTCTCCCCATCTATCTCTCCCTCTCTCCTGCCGTCACCTCAATGCTTTCCAACTTTCCCCTGGCTGCTCCAGGAACTCACAGTCAGACTAATGCATCTGTTTCACACACTGTCACAAAGCTGACATTTTGCTTTTGCTTGGTTTTAAGGTTGTGTTTGTATGTTATATTTTCATAATTTTCATATTTCATATAGTGTGTAACACCTTGGGGCTGATATTTCATTTTCTTTAGTAAACTTTCTTCTGATGTGTTGATCGGACCTCTCATAGAACAGTTAATGCTAAAGCCAAACCTGCTTCCTGTGTTTTTATGAGCATCTGCCTCTCAATGTCCCCATGAGTGTGTGTGTGTGTGTGTGTGTGTGTGTGTGTGTGTGTGTGTGTGTGTGTGTGTGTGTGTGTGTGTGTGTGTGTGTGAATTAATGTTCCCCTGGCTCACACACACACACACACACACACATATACGCATACACACAGTACATACATAAATTTTATGTGTACACATTACTTTATTTGTATAAGTATGGATATGTTGTATTTGTGTATGTGCCTTCATGTGCATGTGTGTGAATGTACACAGCAATATTCAGAGTAAAACACGCCATATTTTAAATGACCATAAGTTAAGCAGGTGAATTCAAGTATGCACCACAGTAATTCTTACTGATCTGTTCTGTTACAACATTCAAGTGTAACTGGTTTTCAAATTGTTATTCTACAGTACACTAAAGTAACTATTATACCCTAAGGTATCCTATCTAGGTAACTAGTGCTAGCTAACTTGCTTGTCACAACTTTTCGTGATGGTCATGTCTTAGCTAGCTAGCTAAATATATTGGTAATAATTGTTTGACAGTCAGCTATATTTATTGTCCTTATGTAATAATGTATCACTAGTGAGTTACATATCTGCTGCAGGTCCCAATCAGCGATTGCCGAATTTGACAGGTGTCACTTTGCTCTGTGGTCTGCACTGTCACTTTCGGAATGCGGAGCCGAAATTCCGCTAATGTGTGTTACGTGTGTCCACTTATGTAGTTATAATAATAATTTTTGTAATACTTGCGTTGCATTTGTGTCCTCAGTGCTGCAGGTATGTAATGTGGGCGGCGCTTCATCAGTCCTGAATGGCACAGTGGGAGAGTCCATTGTGTTGCCTGCAGGGGTGCATGGAACAGTCCAAGCAAAGCTGCTGCAGTGGAGTGAGAACAACAAAGTCATCATTCAATCAGCCAAAAAAAGGGTGCAAGTCCTGGACCAAAGGTTAGAAGGGAGGGTGACCATGAGTAATGAAACTGGGGATCTGACCATCAGCTCCCTGAGAGAGGAGGATTCTGGGAAATATGTCTTCAATGGTGTAGGATCACCCAGTTCAGAATCCATCCTCCCAAAAGAGGTGCAGCTGCGTGTGTATGGTGAGTGTTTCTGTGTCTGTGGGTCTCTGTGTTGTCAGTAAGGATAGTGTGTAAAGAACATTTGTTTTCTCTACCTGCAGAGATGATCTCTAAGGTGCAGGTAAAGAGCTGATGGTTTCTCTACCTGCAGAGAGGATCTCTAAGGTGCAGGTAAAGAGCTGTTGGTTTCTCTACCTGCAGAGAGATCTCTAAGGTGCAGGTAAAGAGTGTTTGGTTTCTCTACCTGCAGAGAGGATCTCTAAGGTGCAAGTAAAGAGCGTTTGGTTTCTCTACCTGCAGAGAGGATCTCTAAGGTGCAGGTAAAGAGTGTTTGGTTTCTCTACCTGCAGAGAGGATCTCTAAGGTGCAAGTAAAGAGCTGATTGGTTTCTCTAACTGCAGAGAGGATCTCTAAGGTGCAGGTAAAGAGTGTTTGGTTTCTCTACCTGCAGAGAGGATCTCTAAAGTGCAGGTAAAGAGTGTTTGGCTCCTCTACCTGCAGAGAGGATCTCTAAGGTGCAGGTAAAGAGCTGATGGTTTCTCTACCTGCAGAGAGGATCTCTAAGGTGCAGCTGGACTCCCAGGTGAAGAACAGCACAAACAGCAGCAGCTGCAGTGTGACTCTGAGCTGCAGTGTGCTCGGGGGCAGCCAGGTGGTGCTGTCCTGGAGCAGAGATGGACAGAGGATTGCCGGGCGGAGAAGACAATCACCCTGACCGTTTCCCCCTCCAGAGAGGAGCTCTACTCCTGTACAGCTTCTAACCCTGTCAGCTCACTGACCGGCAGAGTGACCGTCCCTCCCTGCCAGACACACGGTCAGTCTGTGGTCATTTTCCGATCAGTACTACACAGAGCTTTTACAGCGTGCTTTATGGAAAACTATTATTCTGATGTTTGTGATTACCATGTAAAATAAAAGGACAAAAAATACATGCATACTCATAAGTATTGCACTGTAAAGTACTGTGTATAGCCACGTTATTCTCCTTTTTTAGTCAACATAAAATGATACAATGCATAAAAGCCCCCCAATGTAAAAAATGTAAAAAAAGCTCCTCCCAGATGAGCTTTGCACATTTCATGAAGTGTGTGTGTTCATATGCTTCATTCTTGTGCATATGCTTCATTGAAAGTCATACTGTTGAAACCAACTTCCTAAACAGACTGAGGGCTGGATTTTCCTCCATAACACTGTATAAGGTAATATTATAAATAATGAAGTAAATGAACTCAATTGTGGCATAGAACTGTATGTTATCAAGAAAACTTTAAAAGGCTTGATATATGCTATTTATGAAGTGGCCTTAAACACTATTAAACAAGTCCCAGTTTCACCCATGATGATGGGGTAGCACACAATGTCTAAGCACACCCACACCTTGCTAGCTGAGATGGAGAGGGAGAAAGACAGACCTGTAAAAAAAAGTACCCTGTTGGCTCTTTACACAAAAATAAGGTAATCAGGGCAGTTTACAAAGCCACTACAGTTCAATCGTATATATTTTAGCTCAGAGGAGTGTGACGTTTGTGTTCACAATTAAAAACATGTTGTTTAACAGTAACATTTGATTTGATACACTTCTTTTGAGCTTCTGCATGATTCTATATTAATTTTCATGATAACAGAGCAGTCAGATAAACATCATAACATGTGACCCTTCTATTTTCTTCAGTAGATGCATCTCCTTGGATTGAGGAGTATTTCATCTACATCTGCGCAGCAGTGGGAGGAGTTATCTCTCTCATGCTGATTGTGACAGCATCAATTTGCATCAAGAGGAAACGCAAGACAGGTATGGAGGCATAACAGCCAATCAGGAAAGGACTCGGCATAGGACCGTCCAATTAGAGAAAGAATAAGCACAGAAATACCAACAAAATGACTAATTGAAAGCAGGGCTAAGGCTTTATTGTTATTTATACTTTGTGCTGAATAGAGGCTGTTTTATTCACTCAAAAGGAACCATCAGTCCAGCCTGTCAGTTTCAGTATCCCAGCCTTCTCCAAATAGCTCAACTAACATATGAGCTCCTGACCATACTCTCTCAGGAGTCTCTTCTGGTCTCTCTCATACTGTTGACCTGAGGGTCGTCTCTCTCTCTCTGTCACACTGAAAATCAGGGTAGTCTCTCTTGATTTCAGGAAAACCAGAGGAAGATTTCACTGTGTACGCTGAAGTTGGAGAGACCTTGAACAAGGTGAGAGAATGAGCAGTCTTCAAACATTTTATACATCCTGTCATGGACTGCAGAACGTGTTTCGAATTTGTCAGGCCCATCAGCCCCCCAACCACAAGAAAGACCTCTCAGCACTGGCAGGATGTAGGAATGGTGTATAATAAATTAACTGCTTGTGCACCTCTGGCAATAGAGCCAGGAGATGCATTCATTGTTGATGCTACTGATGATAATGTTAGGCCTACTTCAATCCTGGAAGCCTGACAACATATCAAGCTGTGTGCGTAGACTGTCAAAGTCTAAATCCCTCTCATAGAGTGCCACTATGGAAGATGGGAAACCAACCATCTCCCTTTCAGCTGCAGATACAATCAGGCGCTTCGGGTGAGCTGCCACATGTAGGTCTCTCTGCTCAAAACGCTTTTTCCATTCACCATCAAGTAGATCCAGAACTTCAAAGTACTGTAATGATCCACTGGGCTCTGGAATGTGTGTACAGGCTCTCTGGCATCCAATTTTGCGTGGCGTTTCTGTTGCCTGGGCAACACAGAGGCAATACAGAGGCATCTTCAAGGTCTTTCGAGTCCTCTACCACTTTCTTGTTGAACTCATCAAAGGCATGATCTGACCTCTTTTGTTGATTAAGCTTCGAGTAAAAGCCACAGCTTTCTGCGCATCCTGTAATGATACCTTCACAGTCTGTAAGGTCCTTGACAGCTGTTCAGTGGAAGAAAAACACATCAACGCCAGGTGCAGGCCAAAGAATGTGCTGAATTTGTCAAGGACTGCCAAAATTCCCCCAGCTTTCCTACTGGCATCACTGTATGATTTTTCATTAATTTCTGTCATCAGTAGTACAGCGTAATTGTCAAGGACAGATTTCACTGCACCTGTGTGCATCATACATCTCTTTGGACAGAGGGTATGTAGGTTAATACTGCCTGGGGCCATGTAATTTTTAAGATTTGGAACTTGTGATTTTGTTTAGGGGACTGCTTTACAACATGTACCACCTTATGCATGAAGTCCAACACATCTCTAATGACTTAAACTGCATTTTTTCCCAATGTCTTGCAAACATAAATTAAGACAATGTGTAAAGCATTGGACATAAATGGCCACAGGATTGTTCCGTTTAAAGCTTGCTGCAAGTCCATTCAAATGACCAGACGTACTTGCAGCCCTATCATATGACTGTCCACGGCACATACTGGGCAAAACGTTGCAGCGGATGAGAATGTCGTTTAGTCAGCCTAGGGTAAGTGAAATAAACCAACGAAATCCTTGTGAGGGACATAGCTGTCATCAACCCAGCGAAATAGAACCACTAGCTGTTCTTTACTCGAAATGTCTCTGGTCTCGTATGCTAGTATTGCATAGAACTCCCCACAAATAGGTCAAATAACCTGGCATAGTACTGAACAAGAAATTAAATTAATAGTTCATTGATGTATAACTGGGTCATCTGGGTGGTGGGACTTAGTCAGATACCTACAACACTCACTGGAGCAGTGGACTTCTGCCAGGCTTGTAGAAGGAGCAGAGTTGGTAGCTGGAGCAATGGAGGAGTATATAGCTGGAGAGGAGTAGCTAGTTTGGGCAGCAGAGGAAATACATACAGTGCTTTTTCTGGAGCACAGGGAGAGTGGCTTGCTGGAGCAGCGACAGAACAGGTAGAGTAGCCAATGTTGGCTGGAGCCAAGGCTGGAGATATGGAGCTTTGTTCTGAAGATTCCTCAAAGGGCTCATGGTCGGCTGGAGTGACAATCCCCTTTCCAACTTTCATTGGCATTCCCATGGTCTGTGTCCTGTTAAGGCACTGTTCCAGCGTGTGGATGGGCCCCATGGTCTGTGTCCTGTTAAGGCACTGTTCCAGCGTGTGGATGGGCCCCATGGTCTGTGTCCTGTTAAGGCACTGTTCCAGTGTGTGGATGGGCCCCATGGTCTGTGTCCTGTTAAGGCACTGTTCCAGTGTGTGGATGGGCCCCAAAGTCTGCATCCTGTTAAGGCACTGCTCCAGTGTGTGGATGGGCCCCACAGTCTGCATCCTGTTAAGGCACTGCTCCAGTGTGTGGATGGGCCCCATGGTCTGCGTCCTGTTAAGGCACTGTTCTAGTGTGTGGATGGGCCCCATGGTCTGCATCCTGTTAAGGCACTGCTCCAGCGTATGGATGGGCCCCACAGTCTGCATCCTGTTAAGGCACTGTTCCAGTGTGTGGATGGGCCCCACAGTCTGCATCCTGTTAAGGCACTGCTCCAGTGTGTGGATGGGCCCCACAGTCTGCATCCTGTTAAGGCACTGCTCCAGTGTGTGGATGGGCCCCACAGTATTTGTATTGCACATTGAATACCCTCAACAGGTCATCCATAGGGTTCAGCCCTTCTAACCCTACTGGCACTTGAACTTGTACCCTTCCCTAGCACTTTAATAATCTTGTTCCCAAAGAAATGCACTTTGTGTTGTAAGTCGCTCTGGATAAGAGCGTCTGCCAAATGCCTATAATGTAATGTAATGTAATGAATATGATTGTGCTCGTGCTGACCTTGAGGGTGATGTGTTATAATTACTGGCCCAGGGAGGGAGGCATATCTCTTTCTCTTGCTTACTAGTACCCATAGTCTACTGTCCAGACAGAGAGTGTCTGGTTCCTGTTTGTCTGAGTGTTACTGGTGGAATATGGGGTAAAAAGGGATCGCAGCTGACACAATGTATTTCAGTGAATATGTAAGGAAGGAGGTAATTTAGGATGGAAAGAAAGTTAGGTGACACGTGTTTTTATTGCAGTTATTTCAGTTGTGATGTGTCCCCTGCATGTTACACTTAGTAATTTATTTCCACTCATACCTCGTTGGAATCCACTTTTCATCTAGGGCAACACAGGGTATAAAACCTAAAGGGAACCTAAACAATGAGCTTACACCCTAATAGCCTGCCATGGTGTCTGACTGCACCCACAACCTAAGGCACTTGTTGCAAACTAGACTAACACGCAGGGGCTTACTATGGTGTCTGACTGCCTACAGCCTAAGCTTACATCCATCGGCCTGCTGTGGTGTCTGGCTACACTCAGAGGTTTCTAGGCCTTGGTCAGCTTGGGTTAAAATCTTAGGGAGGATACCCAGCTCGGTATGCAGATGTCTGATGACAAATGTTACAAGTGGAACAGGATGGGATGCGAGATCTGGGGCCCTGTATCGGGGACAAACTTCTGGAAAGCCTCCACACCTCATTGTAACCATACTGGATTTCACTGGTTCACACACCTGGATGGAATAGGAAACTGCCATGGAGCTGTGGGTAGGACACATGAACGCAACAGACTGGAAAGGGAAACATTGTGAATAGAAAATGTGACAATGCTCTTATCGCAGAGCACAAGATTAGTAACTATCATAGCATCAAGATGTTATACACAGAAATATCAACATGACAAAATAAAGATAAACAGCAAAATATGCACCCCCCCCATTGTTCTGGAAATGACTATGACCACCAGGAGTTTGTTAAGCAATGCTCCCCAAATGTATCAGGGCCTGAGGCAGCCCCCTCTCCGCTCCTGCACTTCTAGGTCACGTCTGCTGTCTGTCCTGGCCCCCTGGTGGTGGAATGATCTTCCCATGGAGGTCAGAACAGCAGAGACATTGGCCACCTTCAAGAGCAGACTGAAGACTCACCTCTTCAGGCTGCACCTCTCCCCTCCCCTCCCTTGCTCTTTGTAATGTGTCTATTCCTATTTGCACTTATTTGTGATTGTTTTTTTAAACTATGCTCTTAATTTTTGATGGTTTTTAACTAGGCTGTTTAGCAAGTTTGTAGTCTCTAGGGGAGTCATGATCTATTTGATCACCTTGGCACTTGGGACTTTACCCCTCTCTAGGTTTATCTTCGCACTTTTTGTACAGTTCTTATGCACTTTGCCTTGTAAGTCGCTCTGGATAAGAGCGTCTAACAAATGCCCATAATGTAATGTAATGTAATGTATCACTGAACTTCCCTTAAATGCCATCCTGAGAAACCCCTTCCACTGCCCAATGTCCTTCAGTCATCCAATAGGATTCTGTGAGGACCACTCTACAACCCTCTTTTCCTGTTGGCCCGTTGTGAGGGGCCCCCTACAGGCACAAAAGGAATTGAGGGACAGTTACTCTTTCACCCCCTCATCCTGAATGGATGGGAGATTCAGCAAAATGGCAGTTCTTAATAACTCTTATGGCAGATGTGCCTTTATCACCTGCTCTCCCACATCACCCAGTAAGGGTGCTCTCAGGGCTATATACATATGCACTCATTTACGGATGTATTCCCATACGGATATACATATGTGGGTATAAATGTAACAAATTTCCATAACCATCAGTGACATCAGTATCTATATTCATTATTTTACAGTCAACACTACAGCCCGTATCATCTACATGCCCCAGTCTTTCCCAGGGTTTATTGCTTTTATAGCATTGAAGTGGCTGCTGGGCTTTATGGCTCCACTGTACAGTCCTCTTTGTACACATGTGACACCCAAAGCCCAGCATTGTCCCTCTCCGTCAGTGAGTCCAGCTGGGCTTTATGGGCCCTAATGGAGAACCTTCCTGTGATCACGCTGGGGCCACCTGGAGTCCAGGTTCCCGTCCAGGCACAGAGTGAGAATAAAATTATTCCTTACAGAGAGAATGAGCTTACCTGTGCTCAGCACTGGCAAAGTGCCGTATTGTTCCAGGATCTGGAATTTTACTGTGGGGTCTGTGTGCTACCTTAGGCCACCATCTTGTTACAGGAAGCAGGCCTCATGACACAATGACAGAACTGACATAGCAACGTAAGACTTTTGACCTCTGGTTCTGCAGGGCCCTGTGTATGGTGAACCTCCTCCCACTGCAAACATGAGCACCTGCTATGATGTCATAAAGGGCAAAGTAAGTCACCTGACCACACACTAATCACACACAATTATCTGTTTGAACTGATGTTAACATTCTATCAACTACAATATCCTCACTCAAATGGAATGATGCAGTAGAGCATGTTAACCCTTAACCCTTAGCTCCTCATGTTAACACTTAACCCTTAGCTCCTCATGTTTACACTTAACCCTTAGCTCCTCATGTTAACCTTTAACCCTTAGCTCTTCATGTTAACACTTAACCCTTAGCTCCTCATGTTAACCCTTAACCCTTAGCTCCTCATGTTAACCTTTAACCCCTTAACCCTTAGCTCTTCATGTTAACCTTAACCCTTTAACCCTTAGCTCCTCATGTTAACACTTAACCCTTAGCTCCTCATGTTAACCTTAACCCTTAGCTCTTCATGTTAACACTTAACCCTTAGCTCCTCATGTTAACCCTTAACCCTTAGCTCCTCATGTTAACCCCTAACCCTTAGCTCCTCATGTTAACCCTTAACCCTTAGCTCCTCATGTTAACCCTTAACCCTTAGCTCCTCAACCCTTAGCTCTTCATGTTAACCCTTAACCCTTAGCTCCTCATGTTAACCCTTTACCCTTAGCTCTTCATGTTAACCCTTAACCCTTAGCTCCTCATGTTAACAACCCTTTCTTCCCTTAGCTCTTCATGTTAACCTTTACCCTTAGCTCTCATGTTAACCTTAACCCTTAACCTCCTCAACCCTTAACCCTTAGCTCTTTATGTTAACCTTTAACCCTTAGCTCTTCATGTTAACACTTTACCCTTAGCTCCTCATGTTAACCCTTAACCCTTAGCTCCTCATGTTAACACTTAACCCTTAGCTCTTCATGTTAACACTTTACCCTTAGCTCCTCATGTTAACCCTTAACCCACAGTGTACAACACAGTGAAGTTCGGGTTAGGGGTTAGGGGGTTAGGGTTAGGGTTAGGGTTAGGGGGTCAGGGTCAGGGTTAGGGTTAGGGTTAGGGTTAGGGGGTCAGGGTCAGGGTTAGGGTTAGGGTTAGGGCTAGGGCTAGGGCTAGGGTTAGGGTTAGGGGGTTAGGGGTCAGGGTTAGGGTTAGGGTTAGGATTCGGGTTAGGGGTTTAGGGTTAGGGTTAGGGGGTTGGGGTTAATAAAGTTTTTAAAGGCTGTGCTGGATTCCTGTGACTCTGACTGTGTTTGTGTGTGAAACAGGGAAACGGCACCACTCCACCCACAGTGTACGACACAGTGAAGTTCGGGTTAGGGTTAGGGAGTTAGGGGTTAGGGGTTAGGGTTAGGGTTAGGGGGTCAGGTCAGGGTCAGGGTCAGGGTTAGGGTTAGGGCTAGGGCTAGGGTCAGGGTTAGGGTTAGGGTTAGGGGGTCAGGGTCAGGGTTAGGGTTAGGGTTCAGGTTCGGGGTTTAGGGTTAGAGTTAGGGGGTTGGGGTTAATAAAGTTTTTAAAGGCTGTGCTGGATTCCTGTGACTCTGACTGTGTTTGTGTGTGAAACAGGGAAACGCCACCACTCCGCCCACAGTGTACGACACAGTGAAGTTTGACCGCGCCACAGCCAACACCCAGTACCAAGACGTCCTCTGACCACAAATAAGAATCACTGATATGAAAATATGACATTACACTGTATTTGGACTTTCACTTTCAATGATGTCTTCTCAGTTCATGTTCACAGGATAATAAGCATAACTGAGAGCTTGGGGCATTTTAAAAGTAGAAAGGTTTATTATGTATATTGGAGAAGAGCTCATTGGTGTTTAAAATAAAACCATATCTGGTCTTACAGAGTGTGCAGACTGTTATGTTCATATTCTGTGTAATACATTTATCTGCATTTTCATGATCATGTTCTCCAAATAAACAAATTAGAAAATACAGAAATCAGTCCAGGAAATCAATGATTAATCAAAAAAGCAAATCTATTAGTCTATTACTCTTTTAGTAGACCTTAAAGAAAACCACAAATCACAGACAAATGCAATGATGTACACAACAATTTATCAGCGCAGACATAATGATTATACACTCCCTGCTGGATAACCACTATCAAGCATCGGGGAGGAGGGCCTGAAGAGGTGAGCCTTCCATCTGCACCTGAAAGTAATGGCAAAATATAAAGCAAATATGATGAGGAGGCACAAGATCCCTGAGGGGGAACATTCTGGCTGGTGTGGGATTTCTGAGGATCTTTTGAAGGGGTCCTGGGGGAGTCCTTTTAAGCAGACCAGGAGGGAGCCATTAGGGGTAGCCAGTGGAGGGCAGTAAGAGAGGAGCTGTTATACAAGTGTTTAGAGAGACCGTAGATCACACAGCATTCTGCAGCATTCAGAAGAGCTGTACAGATCTGGCTTCAGAGGTTGGAGGCTAGAGGACATAGTCTTTGGTAGGGGAGTACAGCGAAACCATAAACATGCACCTTTAATGTGTGCCCCAATGTGGCTTCATTTTTTTACTGTTCTGTGAGCTTAGACATATATTATTGTCATCTTTAATTATGTAACTGTTGTTATTCTAGGGTCGGAAACAATGGGCCTCATTTATCAAGTGTGAGCTGAATGATTTTTCCCAATGTGAGTGCATGAGTGCGCCGCCATGAGAAGTGGCAGCAAGTTCTTCCTGCTCCATGCCTGTGTCTGTGTAATGCATTAAACATATTTAATGCATTGTGTTTATTGTGTTTCAGTGGTATTCTGTGTTTCATGGATTTATTTTTGTTCAGTAGCTTGGTTTAAATGATTTATTTCATTTTATAAAGTATTAGTTTTATTTTTGTGAGTGATCTGACCGTTGATGGGAGTCAAATACCCTATTCTGGCTGAGCTGAGGAAGCCACAGATGTAGAGCTGGTGCTAAGCTAAAAGCTAGGTGGAGATATGAGCCTTTTCTTCCATCGATCCTTATGGTGAATGTCAACCCTTGCCCAACAAAAGTGATGTGTTTTACTGAGATCTGGTTAAGCAACTACATCCCTGACTCCTGTGTCGATCTAACCAGCTTCTCTATGGTACGGGCTGACAGAGATGCGAGAACGAGTGGAAAGAACAAAGGCGGGGGAATTGTTTTGTTTGTAAATTCATTCAGGGGTCACCAAAGACCAGTGAGTCTCTGAGAGACAGTTTTGAGTTCATGGATTGGAATGTACTGCTGATGTCACTGGGGAACAATATTGATGCTGACATTGACAGAATGGTTGACTGCACCACTGACTACATTAACTTCTGTAGGGACACTGTTATACCAGCAAGGATTGTACACTGTTTGCCCAATAACAAACCCTGGATCACCAGTGACATCAAGGCACTTCTTAACCAGAAAAAGGAGGCCTTTTGGAATGGAGACAGGGAGAAGCTCGAGCAACATGAGCTGAAGAGGAGATTAAAGCAGCCAAAGGAGGACTATAGAGCGAAAGTAGAGATTAAGCTGCAGCACAACAACACCAGAGAGGTGTGGAGGGGAATGAGAATCATCACTGGCAACAAAAAAAGAATAGTCAGGCACCAGTAGATGATGTGGACAGGGTCAATGAGTCAGTTCTACAACAGATTTGACACTGTGGCCAATGTCTGCCCTCCCCAGCCTGTACTGCCCCACCTGTTCACCCTCCCACCGCTTCAGCAGCAGCTTCCCCTGCTTGAACCTCTCCCTGTCTCTCCTCCATCTCCTCCACACCTGTGCACCCCTATCACTGCAGCTACATCTCGCCCCACACCTAGGCCCTCTCCCTTTCCCTCACAGCAGATGAGGTGAGGACGGAGCTGGGGAGACTGTGACCTGGGAAGGAGCCAGCCCAGATGGTGTGTGTCCGAGGCTGCTTAAGGGCTACGCTGCCCAACTGAGTGAGCCTCTCCAGAGGATTTTCAACCTGAGTCTACAGATGGGGAGGGTCCCGGTTTGTGGAAAACATCATTTCCTGTACTGGTACCTAAGGTAGGGTGCCCGGGCGAGCTTAACAACTACAGTCCGGTGGCCTTTACATCAGACATCATGAAGACCCTAGGGCGGCTGCCTCTCCGCCTACTGAGACCCCAGGTCAAACACGCACTGGACCCCCTGCAGTTTGTGTACAAGGAACACATTGGAGTGGAAGATGCTGTCCTCTACATGCTCCACCGGGCATACTCTCACTTGGATGAGTCAGGTGCTTAAGTGAGGGTTATGGTCTTTGGTTTTTCGGGTGCATTAAACACCATCCAACCCCTCATTCTTAGCGAAAAGCTCAAAGGGATGGGGGTTGATCCCTCCTCTTTTTCCTGGATCACAGATTACCTGACAGGAGGACCACAGCTCGTCAGGCTGGGGAACTGTGTCTCTGGGATGGTGGTGAGCAGCACTGGGGCTCCACAGGGGATTGTTTTGGCTCCCTTCCTGTTCACATTGTACACAGTGGACTTTAAATACAACTTTGAGTCCTGCCACATCCAGAGATACTCAGATGATACTGCTATTGTGGCGTGTATCAGGAATGGGCAGGAAGGGGAGTACAGGGGCCTGACAAAGGCCTTTAGCGTCTGGAGCGACAAGAACTGCCTCCTACTGAACACTTCCAAGACCAAAAAGATGGTGGTGGAGTTTTGCAGGACTAAGCTCCCTCTTCAGCCAGTCAACATTTGTGGGGTGGACATTGCGATGGTGCAGACCTACAAATGCCTAGGTGTGCATCTGAACTGGTCTCTGAACACAGACACCCTCTATTGAAAACGGCAGAGCTGGCTCTTTTTCCTATGGAGGCTTAGGTCCTTTGACGTCTTTGATGTCTTATCAGTTGACCATTACATTTTACTGTTCAGTTGAGCCTTCATCATACTCAAATGGAATAATGCATTGATCCAACACCTCTCTCTGACATAATCAGGATCGGTTTTGGGTCCTCTGTCTTTGAAATTGTTTGCATATGTTTTAGGTTGTTTATCTTTAAGATTACAATAGTTTGCAATGGGTTTGTTATTTTTCCTTTTTTATTTGCTGTGAGACATAGTACCAGAATAGATATAATAGGAATAAGAATGTAAAAGTGCCAAAATCACTTGTCATTAGGATCTGCAATGTAAAAATGAAATACATCAGATTGACATACAACTTTTAATTGGAGGAAAACACATATTGATATTTTGGTATGTAACATTGCACTGAACATAATTTGATGTGAGATTACAGGTGGACATTCTAGCCAATGATGCACAACTCGATTGCATCATTTGTGAGGTTCATCTAGTGATCTAAAAATGACATTTGGCTCTACCTTTTCACTTTGTCAGAGCACCCATTTATACTACACCTACTGCACAAGCATTGTTTCTTCATTGTCACACCAGTTTGCCACGTCCAATGGCTTCCAACACCATCTGGGAAAAATGACAAATCTCTGGTCTTACCCTTTAGGACAGCAAGAGGAACTTCTTATCTGTAATTTATTATTAGTCCTCACACTCCTGCAAGACCCCTGCACTCTAAATCGCATCTTGTCCCATCTAGCCCTGAACTCTGTACATCTATTTCCATCTACCTTTCACTATATGTTCAAACTTATACTTTCTCTGGTACAAATAAGAGCGATTAATGATATGCTGAAGGGTTATATATTAATTATTTTTGTCTGTTGTTGCACAGTCAGCTTGGTATCATCACTGTTTGGTGTGGTAAAATATTGTATGCACTTTTGTAAGTCGCTGTCTTTGAAAGAATCCACTAAATTCCTAAATGTACATTTAAATTCTTAGCTGTAGCTGTTTATATGGTGCCACAGTGTCAAGGTGGGAATTATACAAGCTCACAATTAGATTTTAAATCCTTGAAAATATATGCTGTCTCAATTATTACCAATTTGTCAAATTTTTCTAAAATGATTTTTATTGCATAGTTTTTTCCATGCAAGTTAGGTTAAACTGACAAGCTGGCATTGTGTACATTTGAAGGCTTGAATTTGGCTGAGCTGTGTTGTGATGAAATGATGCCTGAAACAGAACACAGTTCTTCACTGATCTTTGGAGCCTCACATGGATCACACACTGATCAGACACAGGAGGGTTCTACCTGTCAGTGGTAGTAGGATCATTAGAATCTGATTTGGGTTCTTCCTTTGGAGGATCATTAGAGTCAGATTTGGGTTCTTCCTTTGGAGGATCATTAGAATCTAATTTGGGTTCTTCCTTTGGAGGATCCTTAGAATCTAATTTGGGTTCTTCCTTTGGAGGATCCTTAGAATCTAATTTGGGTTCTTCCTTTGGAGGATCCTTAGAATCTAATTTTGGTTCTTCCTTTGGAGGATCCTTAGAATCTGATTTGGGTTCTTCCTTTGGAGGAGCATTAGAATCTGATTTGGGTTCTTCCTTTGGAGGATCATTAGAATCTGATTTGGGTTCTTCCTTTGAAGGATCCTTAGAATCTGATTTGGGTTCTTCCTTTGGAGGATCATTAGAATCTGATTTGGGTTCTTCCTTTGGAGGATCCTTAGAATCTAATTTGGGTTCTTCCTTTGGAGGATCATTAGAATCTGATTTGGGTTCTTCCTTTGGAGGATCCTTAGAATCTGATTTGGGTTCTTCCTTTGGAGGATCATTAGAATCTAATTTGGGTTCTTCCTTTGAAGGATCCTTAGAATCTGATTTGGGTTCTTCCTTTGGAGGATCATTAGAATCTGATTTGGGTTCTTCCTTTGAAGGATCCTTAGAATCTGATTTGGGTTCTTCCTTTGGAGGATCATTAGAATCTGATTTGGGTTCTTCCTTTGGAGGATCATTAGAATCTGATTTGGGTTCCCTCTTTGTAGGATCGTTAGACTCAAATTTGGGTAATCCCTCTGGATTATCAGATTTTTTTACCTTCCACAATCTTACAGATAACAGGAAGATTGTTAAGAGAAAACATGCAATAACTATTTGGCAAATGTGCCAACAGTGATGATTATGAGGACATGTGTTGTCATCAGGATCTGTCATGAAGAAAGGAAATCTATCAGATTGACATACAACATTCAGTTGGCTAGACTTCACTGAATACAATAGTGAAATATAATTAATTAATTAATAATAATATAATTATTAATAATATAATTAATATGGGTATAATACTATAATAATAAATACACTGTCATGGGCCTGACCTAGTGTGAGACAGGTCAGTCTAATTTCCAATCGTCATTTACTTCTTCTGTCCAATCATGATCTCAGTTAAGTGGGCTCCAGATCTGGCCCAGAATGCATAACTCCCCTTCCCATAAGCTGTGGAGATGGGGTTGACATAATGCCAGAAAGGGAATCTAAGTGTATTATAATTTTGGGATTGACCAGAAAGTCCTCACCAGGCTAAATCATAATACTAAAAAAGTGGAAAACCAGGTCTTATATGGTGGCTTGGTTAAATACTGATTTCTGATTGGTTGAGAGATGTTAACTCACCAGGTAAATCCTCACCAGGTATGGCAGGGCACACGAGTGTCACAGAAAGGTGGTCGGAGCTTGTGCTGGCAGGATTGCTGTTGGTGCAGGTGATGGAGTCGCTGGTTGCTGTGATCTGTAATGATGCTGTAGGGGTGGAGTCATTCCTGTTAGTCACATGGCACTCAACCTTGCCCTGTGTTATTTTACAGACTGACTCCACCCACTGGCCAGGCAGTGAAGTGCATCTCACTGTCACATTACAGTATCCAGGGCCAGAGCTGTTGGACTGCGCCTCCAGTTTAGGTGTGTCAACCTTTTCTGGTGAAGGGGAAGAAAAATCAATAATTAATCATAACAACTCAGAATTCACTCCTAGGGAGGAGAGCAATGGGTTTGGGTTTATGGGGTTAATCAAGGTAGCAGTGTTAATGCGAACCTTGGTTTAGCTTGACTGCAAAGTTTTGCTCTTAGGTTCAAATGTTGTCTGCAACAACTGTAGGAACCACTGAAATTGACAGGGGTCAGAAAACCTGAGTTGCACTTTCAGCAGCTTGTTGACAAACATGCCCCAATGACCTCAGTCTGTTTTGAAAAGGGAGCTCACCTTGCTTTCTTTGTTGCCAATTAAAAGTAACTAACCATCTTTGCATAACTATTACTGTTTAAAAGTGCACTTTGTAAGTTTGACAGAAACAACACCTCCTGTGACTGCAAGGGTTGGTTAACTTCTCACTCCAAGTATTGGAGTATTGGTAGTAAGGCCAAAGCTTGGACCAACCCTGAAAGTTTCAGAATTGGCTCTAGGCAGAGCTTCTCCATGTGTATTTCAACAGAGAGCTCTGGATTGAGTTAGACAGATCCTTGGGGAGACAGAGTTGCACATTTTTTTATACACAAACCAGTCTTATGCATACATGTCTCATTACTTATTTGTAAACTACATTTGAACAATATTAACATACAACTTTGTGGCTGACTTTGTTCATATTTTGTTTGCAGCCTAGAAACCAAGCAGGCACTACAGTTCAACCTCATAATGTTACCTCTTCCACCCATTCTATACTCATATAAGTGAGTAGTAAGAGGCAGTAATAGACTAAGGTGTTTGGGGTCTTGATGGTATTCTTCATGATACCACAAGCATGAAGACACCAAAAGTTTATGTTTGTATTATGTTTCGTGCATAAATAATATATATTTTTCCTAATGCATAGTTATATATGTAAACTCACCCAAACTTCCTTTATAACGGTTTTATGGGTAAACGAGCATACCATTAGTTTGTTTCCCTGGAAATGGCAGGTTCTTTGTCATTACATTTATACAATCATGCAAATGGCAGTTGTCATTTGAAGAAAATTGTGACATGGGGGTGTTTAGCACTTTTTCTGCAAAAATATTAATTCTATATTCCTTCATTTATCATTCTGACCTGGCTTACTTAACCATGCCCAGCCCACAAAGGGTAGATAATTAGGAGGACCTATATACAGTGGTGTCGTGCCAATCAATTTAGGTGGACATGTACCCACCTAATATTTTGTAAAAATGTATGGGTTAATTATTCAATCAAAAAATAACCTGCCTAATCGTTTAGGCTGCAGTCAGAGTAACCAGGCCTAGGTTTAACAGAAATGAGTGAGCTTCCTCCGCCTGATAGCACTTCTTAATCCCCTCCCTCGTCCCCCACTCCTCATCCTTTCCGTCTTATACCAAGTAACATAACCCCTGAATTCCAACGAATGCAGATCTGTGTAAGCGACGCATTTTGTTCCGTCCTCTGCGCGGTTTCATACCCCACCAGGTGCGTTTCAGAAGTGGAGTGTCTTGTTGTGTTGCTGATTTTTCCTTGATTTTTGTGCTTCTACAAATGTTTCTACCTGAAAAGCATCAGTACAAAATATACAGGTATGCATCACTAATGTCCACGATACGTTCTGTGAAATAGGACATTATGTGATTTGGACGTATCAATTACTGTTGTTGTTTTATTTGTGTATTTTTACTATATTACACAACAACAGTAAAAGTATACAGTCAGACTTTGAAAAAAGCATTGAGTTTGAAAATATTGTCTTAGTTACATGCTGATATAAATTAGTAAATAAACAAAACTAGGAAATCTGTGGATATTTTTTATTTTTATATGATAGCCAGTCTCTTCTTTCCAGCTGAAGAAATAGACATGATTTATCTCTATAAGTCCGGATTTAGTCTTAGGGTGGAAAGTATCTGGAGAAAAGTGTTTTTTGATTTTACAGTGGAATTACAGCAAAAGTCTGGATTTAGATTGAAGGAATCAGTACAACGGTTGCTCTCACTCACCATATATCCTGAGAGTGATGTTAGCAGAGTGCTGGTCTTTATCATGAAGCACTGTTACAGTGTAGGTATCTGAATCTTCCATCTGCAGCTGGGTGATATGAAGATCCCCATTTGTTTCATTTAGATGTAGCCTGCCCTTGAACCTTTCTGATAAATCCGTACTCACATCTCCAGGAAAGTACAAGATGATTATGTTTTTCTTGACAACCCACTGCACCTGAGAGGGGTTTGAGCGTGAAGATCCAGAGGGCAAAGTGGCCTGGCCATTAACGACACCACTGACTACAGTCTGTCCTACAGCTGCACCTGCAAACACACACATTCAAATACATTTACACAAAACACACACATGCAAATACATTGATACAAAACACACACAAGCAAATACATTTACACAAAAGACACACATTCAAATACATTTACACAAAACACACACATGCAAATACATTGATACAAAACACACACAAGCAAATACATTTACACAAAAGACACACATTCAAATACATTTACACAAAACACACATGCAAATACTTTTATAGAAAACACACATAAGCAAATACATTTACACAAAACACACACATTCAAATAAATTTACACAAAACACACACATGCAAATACATTTACACAAAGGACACACATGCAAATACATTTACACAAAACACACATGCAAATACTTTTATAGAAAACACACATAAGCAAATACATTTACACAAAACACACACATTCAAATAAATTTACACAAAACACACACATTCAAATAAATTTACACAAAACACACACATGCAAATACATTTACACAAAGGACACACATGCAAATACATTTACACAAAACACACATGGAAATACATACAACATGAAGATATCTATGTATGACCTGCCCTTGGAAGTCAGCAAGAACTAAGGTCCAATCATTAATAATTCCTCACCTGCTCTTTATGAACTGTCATCAGTCTTGTATATAAACCCAATCATGTTTACTGTCATTGCTAGATTGTTGGAGTGTTTCCCTAGCAATCTTGCCATTGTATTTTGTGCCTAGTTTCTTCCTAGTACTTTTACCTGATCTGTCTGCCTGCATTTTTGACCTTTGCCTGCTTTGGACTCTAATTTTGCCTTGATTTCATACCCCTGCTGGCTGGACAATTTTGTTGCCCTTACCCCGTATGTGTTTGGTCTTGGACCCTGCCTCGAATTGAACTGTCGAAGGAGATTCCCATGCTTGTGAGTCCTGTCTCACCACACCTGACAGACTTTAGTATTTGATCTTGGTGCCCTAGGGGGTATAGTTATGCCTAGTACAAGGAGGGAAAGGCTGCCAGCCAATGCTCCACACCCGTGGTGCTGGTGAACTCAAAACAGGGGAGGAATACGTGTACCTTTATACCTATCATTATGTTTATCTGTTCACTTTCATCCTCCTTGATTAGCAATATGTAAGATTCTGGTCCAAATACCTAAAACCAGCACACCCAGTACAGCATAAGAGAGCACAGATCATCCCACCAAAGGTATGCAAATACCTGTATTCATTTGTCAAGATGGCCTTATTGTAGCCACAGCTCTGCTCATAGATGTCAATTGTCACTTGGGCCACAGCTAGATTTAGGCAATTGGTACTTCTAAAGAAACCGGTGATGGGTGATTGAGAGCTGTTCTGGTAGGGAAGATAATCCAATTATCACACCTACTGTATTCAACAACAGGAACTACCCTCACTAGACCAGTGACGTTAGGTTGATGGTTATTTCATTATCCAATCCTGATCAAAGCTATGTATCTGTATAAAGAAGGCTTTCACTGAGGGCTAATGTGTGCTTTGAGTATCAGGAATAAACTGTGCTGCTACACTGGGCTCATGTGTGCTTTGAGTATCAGGAATAAACTGTGCTGCTACACTGGGCTCATGTGCACTTTGAGTATTAGGAATAAACTGTGCTGCTACACTGGGCTCATGTGTGATTTGAGTATCAGGAATAAACTGTGCTGCTACACTGGGCTCATGTGTTCTTTGAGTATCAGGAATAAACTGTGCTGCTACACTGGGCTCATGTGCACTTTGAGTATCAGGAATAAACTGTGCTGCTACACTGGGCTCATTTGTGCTTTGTGTATCAGGAAGAATAAACTGTGCTGCTACACTGGGCTCATGTGATTTTGGTATCAGAATAAACTGTGCTGCTACACTGGGCTCATGTGTGCTTTGAGTATCAGGAATAAACTGTGCTGCTACACTGGGCTCATGTGTGATTTTGGTATCAGGAATAAACTGTGCTGCTACACTGGGCTCATGTGTGATTTTGAGTATGAAGAATAAACTGTGCTGCTACACTGGGCTCATGTGTGATTTTGGTATGGAGAATAAACTGTGCTGCTACACTGGGCTCATGTGTGATTTGGGTATGGGCTCATGTGTTCTTTGAGTATCAGGAATAAACTGAAGAATAAACTGTGCTGCTACACTGGGCTCATGTGTGATTTGGTATGGAGAATAAACTGTGCTGCTACACTGGGCTCATGTGTGATTTTGGTATGGAGAATAAACTGTGCTGCTACACTGGGCTCATGTGTGATTTTGGTATGGAGAATAAACTGTGCTGCTACACTGGGCTCATGTGTGATTTTGGTATGGAGAATAAACTGTGCTGCTACACTGGGCTCGTGTGATTTTGGTATGGATCAGAATAAACTGTGCTGCTACACTGGGCTCATTTGTGCATGTGTGATTTGGTATGTGAGAATAAACTGTGCTGGGCTCATGCTTTGACACTGGGCTCACTGGGCTCATGTGATTTTGTGTATGGAGAATAAAATAAACTGTGCTGCTACACTGGGCTCATGTGTTTGATTTTAAACTGGTATGGAGAAGGAATAAACTGTGCTGCTACACTGGGCTGATGTGCATTTTGGTATGGAGAATAAACTGTGCTGCTACACTGGGCTGATGTGTGATTTTGTGTATCAGGAAGTATAAACTGTGCTGCTACACTGGGCTCATTTGATTTTGTGTATCAGGAAGAATAAACTGTGCTGCTACACTGGGCTGATGTGTGATTTTGGTATGGAGAATAAACTGTGCTGCTACACTCAAGTGTGATTTTAATATTTTAAGGAAGATGATCCCAGAGCAGTGACTCAGATAGGAAATGAGCAAACAGAGAGGAGAGCTGTGATACTTCTCCATTAAAGGGAAACTCCACCTAAAAATCAGTGTGGTTTGGTCTGCCTGAAATTCAGAATAAAGGGTAACTCCACCCACACTGTCATACCCCTGCTGTTCTTACGTACTGTTTGGGATGTGGAGTTGGCTAAGAAGACAACCATAATACACTCATGTTGACTCTCAGCTGTCTCTCATGTGCTCATAATCAGTTATTATACATTATTATTACTCCATCACACTACATAACAGCATACAAAGAAGTACTCAACTAAAGCCAAGACACATTCTGTGGTGCTGGATGGTAATGTTCTCTAGTGTGTCCTTTCAAGGTTTTTCCTCCATTTCATTTTCAGTTTAGAATCCCTTCAGCTCAGTCCTGTGATTGGGGGATGGGGGTTCCAGAATCACCTGTGTTCTGCAGTGTGGGACGGATATTTTCACATATTTCTGATCACTGACATGTTTTGACAGAATTAAGCCAGCAATTTTGTATGCTTTGGTATGATATTGGAGAATGCATGTAAGTTTATATTTATATTTTACAATGAATCTGTGTTCAGAGTATATGGTATTCAGCTTTGCTTAGTTTGATGTGCAGTGGTATCAAACCTATCTCCAACAACGCCAAGTTTCTAATAATCACCTGGTGAGTTTGATTAAGCAATTAAACCCCTGAGTGATTACTGGAAACTTTGCAGTACTTTATATCACTGTTACACTCATTTTAGTGGTAGCTGCCATAATGCCACATAAAGCACACAGAATCTGGACCTGAATGTGCTGCACACAGACACACATCACTCTACATCCTGTAGGGAAATGAACTGAACCTAAATGAGTAACTGTATCTTATATAAAAATTCCCAGCACTTTTTATTCATAATGCCTCTCATGTCCCTGTCACCTTCAGTTAAAGCCAAATTTTTACAAAAATACTGTCTGTGTGCCAGTGGAGAGCGTCTTAAGAGGGTTAAAGCACACAGTCTGTGTTGATATTGACAAGCTAAAGCTACAGCTACATTTAGTATGGAAATCTGTATGTGTGTGAATGACTGTCTACTGAACTGAAAGAGAAAGATTGTTGTCTGTGAGGGATCAGGAAACAGGGTGGAACCTGTCCCCCTGTTCCACTGGCCGTGGATCTGACCGGGACTCAGTGGCCTTGCCTGACTCATCGTACATTCGGTTCACCCGTCTCCTGTCTGTTCTTACAGCTACGTTTTGGCAGAGCTCATTCATCTCTCACTGTTCTGTATCTGAGCAATCCATCACTATCCTCTCGTCTGAGCTGGCCGCGTCAAAATGTCCGCCACTTCTGACGCAATATTCTGTCGTCTGGTTTCAAAACTCTCCAAATGTCTTCACTCAAATGTTAACCACAATTCAGCCAGTTATCATAGAAATGTATTAAAATGGAAACAAACTCACCGAAATGGAGAAGAATTAAGTGAAGGCTCAACAGAAGGCATGCAGTCTGTGTTTCCATTGTATATTTCATTGTACATGAAGGAGAGCAACGATGGAGAGGAAACCACAAAAAGAAACGGAACTGAGATACAGGAACACACTATAGCTGTCTGCCTTCCCCTACGCCACTAAGAGATGTGTACATGTAAAAACTCTGAGAGGGAAGTTTTTAGTTTCATTTACAAAGCCTACATGTTTAAACAATTAAACTCAATATAAACTATGAAAGTCCAAGTAATTTCACTTGATAAAAGACCTCAAATAATTTAACATGTTATTTCAGATGGGAAAAACTGTTATTACTTTTTATAATTAGATGCCTATTTTCCTTTAAAATGCTAAAATTGAAGTAAAAAGTCAAAGATAAATTTGCACATTTTGAATGGCAGCACCATCACTCTGAAAGCTCTCAGTGGAGTTTACAAGTTCATTTGCTTTACACACCCATTCAATCACAGAAAAAACGTTCTAAAAAGTTTATTTCAACAAATGATTAACATGATGGCCAAACTTCTAAACTAACAATACAACACAACAATACCAGCTCCTGAACTAATTATAAACACATGAACACAAACCACTGAATTAGAGATACCAGCAGTCAGGAGTTAGGAGCCCCTGGATGTGCAGTCAGGGATAGGGTTAGGGTTAGTCAGTCAGGGCCCGTCTCTGGATGTGCAGTCAGGGTTAGGGTTAGGGTTAGGGTTAGGGTTAGGGTTAGTCAGTCAGGGCCCTGTCTCTGGATGTGCAGTCAGGGTTAGGGTTAGGGTTAGTCAGTCAGGGCCCCGTCTCTGGATGTGCAGTCAGGGTTAGGGTTAGGGTTAGTCAGTCAGGGCCCCGTCTCTGGATGTGCAGTCAGGGTTAGGGTTAGGGTTAGTCAGTCAGAGCCCCGTCTCTGGATGTGCACTGAGGTGCATCCTCTCTACTAGAGTAAAACTTTAGCAGGCTAACACCTACTAGAGTAGGGCTTTGGCAGGCTAACACCTATTAGAGAGTGATGGGAGTGGCCACTGGGCCAGGTGGTGATTGGAGGAAAAAAGGAAAACTCAAGGAAACGAGAACAAAACCAGCCAAACCTTAATTTAGCTGCCCATTTTGGGGTTTAAGGAAAAAGTACAACCACAGCTCAAAAACAAGTACAGCCAGAAATAAAACATACTAGACCTGAAAAACAAACACTCTTCAGTCAGAAGACTGTGCTTTAATTAAATTCTCAGTGAAGGTGATGACTGACACCTGGGCTGATTATATCTGGGCTTATGACAAATCCTCCACAGGTGAGCCTGCCTGTTAGTGAGGCAGATGGAGGGAACAGGAACTGACAGCAGTTCAATGGGAGGAGCAGAGGGGCCAGCCAGCAGCTTGGCCCTGCTTGAGTTATCTCCGTCACTGTTTCACACCAAAGTAACCATTCATAGTATGGCTGGCTGCTGATTCATAGTTCATTTGCATTACCTACTGATCACTTTTAAGTGGTGTCTGTGTTAATGAAAATCAGACAAATTCATGTTTTATTCACTCCAAAATCCATTTTTCCCATGTTTTTGTGTCTGTGATCTTGCAGGTATAGGTGTGTTCCCCTAAAAATATTCAGCCCGCAAAGTAATGGGGAATGAGCTGGGTTTAAACTGCAGTGTGGGACAACCTCTAAGTGATTAAACAGTCAGCATCCAGTGCCTCCTCTTTGCACGTGATCGATGTCAATCTCCCATTATTATGTAAAAGCTCCCTGGCCAAATGGAGATGGGAAATATATGTTTTAGATAAGAGTTTTTGGGAAGGCCAGTGATTATGAAAAATGGCATGTGCAAATATCGATTTATGTACAGTGAATTAATTACAGGGCTATTATTGTGACAGGGTTATTATAACTTCTTAATTAAAAATTTAAAACAGTAATTGATATGTTTCCATCAAATATTCCAAAATAAAATAATACATTTAATCATTGATTGTTTTAATTATTTATTGATTTAATAATTTCATTTTGAGTAAAAAGGTCTTCTGTATTTCTTCACTAATTACACACTTTAAATTCAATTAAAAAAATTTTCTCCCTCATTCTCTATTTCTCTGTCCTTTTCTGTTTCTCACAGTCCGTCTCTCTCCTCCTCTTCTGTGGGGCAGTCCTGAGATTGCCATTCAGCTCTGCTTCTGGTTCTGCTTCTGGTTCTGGTCTGGTTCTGGTTCTCCTGTGAATCAGGGTTGTGAAGAAACAGTCAATGAGGAAACCAGAACACACATTATAAATGAAAACATATTCATGAATATAAACTATAATGAGCTCACCTGCAGTACACTCCTGATATTGACTGCAATGACAGCTGAAACCATGGCAACAAGGCCAACAGAGAACAAGACTGCCTTCAGCTCACACACTGAGAGACCAGGAGGGGGCGCTATAGCTGTTTACAGGAAATCAACACTAGAACAGTCACCTGTGTATAATAGTGTTATCTTACACACACACACATACACACCCTCTAGTACACATTAGCACATACACCAACACTACAGTCACATAGATGCATAAGGACACACAAAATTAAAAAGGAAACCTGTTAACTCATTGCATTTTTCCCACCAGTAGACAGCAGAGTATAACATGAGGTTTATCTGCCTGCTGCCTGCAGAATGAACACAGAGTGACCCCAGAATGGCCACAGATTGAGCACAGGCTGACCGTATGTCTGGCAGGGAGTTACGGTCACTTTGTTGGTCAGTGAGCTGACGGAGTTAGAAGCTGTACAGGAGTAGAACTCCTCTCTGGAGGGAGAAACAGTCAGGGTGGTTTTGTTCTCCACCTCAGCGATCCTCTGTCCATCTCTGCTCCAGGAGAGCGCCACCTGGCTGCCCCCGAGCACACTGCAGCTCAGAGTCACACTGCAGCTGCTGCTGTTTGTGCTATTCTTCACCTGGGAGTCCACCTGCACCTTAAAGATCCTCTCTGCAGGTAGAGAAACCAAACACTCTTTACCTGCACCTTAGAGATCCTCTCTGCAGGTAGAGAAACCATCAGCTCTTTACCTGCACCTTAGAGATCCTCTCTGCAGGTAGAGAAACCAAACCTTTTTACCTGCACCTTAGAGATCCTCTCTGCAGGTAGAGAAACCAAACCTTCTTTACCTGCACCTTAGAAATCCTCTCTGCAGGTAGAGAAACCAAACGCTCTTTACCTGCACCTTAGAGATCCTCTCTGCAGGTAGAGAAACCAGATGCTCTTTACCTGCACCTTAGAGATCCTCTCTGCAGGTAGAGAAACCATCAGCTCTTTACCTGCACCTTAGAGATCCTTTCTGTAGGTAGAGAAACCAACAGCTCTTTACCTGCAATTGAGATACACACCATCCTTACTGACAGCACAGAGATCTATAGAAACACACAAACACTCACCATACACATGCAGCTCTACCTCTTTTGGGTTGAAGGCCCCTGATAAACCAAAGCCACTAAATACATATTTCCCAGAATCCTCCTCTCTCAGGCGGCTGATTGTCAGATCCCCAGTTTCATTACTCATGGTCACCCTCCCTGTAAAGGCCCGTTCTCTCAGTTTCATCCCTTTCTCTGATGATTGGATGATTACTTTGTTGTTCTCACTCCACTGCATCAGCTCTGCTTGGACTGTTCCATCCACCCCCGCAGGCAGCACGATGGACTCTCCCACTGCTCCATTCAGCACTGATGAAGCTCCGCCCACATTACATACCTGCAGCACTGAGGACACAAATGCAACTATTACAATAACAGCAACCACACAACTACTAACCCTAACCCTAACCCTAACTGCTACTACTACTACTATTACTACTACTACCACTAAAACAGCAACATGTCCCATTACCATAACAATACCACTACCAAGAATACTACAGCAACTATGACTATTACTGCAAAAATGTTACAACACAGCTTATACAACAATTCACACAGACTCACAGGATAGGAAGGGCCAGACAAAGAGAAGATTGTACTGCATTCATGTGACCCCCTTGCTGACTGCCCTCCACTGGCTGCCTGTTATCGCTCGCATCAAATTTAAAACTTTGGTGCTAGCATACCAGGCTGTTAAGGGGACAGCTCTAGCTTACCTCCAGACGATCGTCAGACCCTACACCCCTGCCAGACCCCTCCGTTCTGCCACCTCTGGTCGCCTGAGGCAGCCCCCTCTCCGCTCCTGCACTTCCAGGTCACATCTGCTGTCTGTCCTGGCCCCCCAGTGGTGGAATGATCTTCCCGTGGTGGTCAGAACAGCAGAGACATTGGCCATCTTCAAGCGCAGACTGAAGACTCACCTCTTCAGCCTGCACCTCTCCCTTCCCCTCCCTTGCTCTTTGTAATGTGTTTATTCCTATTTGCACTTATCTGTGATTGTTTTTGCTCTTAATTTGTGATTGTTTTTAACTAAGCTGTTTAGCTAGTTTGTAGTCTCTAGGGGAGTCCTGATCTATCCGATCACCTTGGCACTTGGGACTTTACCCCTCCCTAGGTTTATCTTCGCACTTTTTGTACTGTTCTTATGCACTTTGCCTTGTAAGTCGCTCTGGATAAGAGCGTCTAACAAATGCCCATAATGTAATGTAATGTTGCAGACTTGCAGTGAAGCTGCTCTCTCCTGTGCACACTCACACACACACTCGCACGCAATGCAGCATACTTCCTATACTGAAAAAACCTACTCTCCCTTACGAAAACACACACACGCACGCACACACATACAAACACACAAACGCATGCGCACGCGCACATGCACACGCACACACACACATGCACACACACACACACACACATGCACACACACACACACACACACACATACTTCAGTCTTATTCCTCTTCTGAATATGCTCTCTCATAATATGTTACACCTCCATAACAGGACAATAGACAATCATTCTGAGTATAAATTCCATTTTGTTTTTCTCAAAGACTTCTGTTGCACTCTGTCTACATTCATGGCAGAAAGCCAAGTATAAACCAATCAGTTATACTGATGTACAAATGCAGAATAATATTACATGTTAAAGTTTATAAACTCCATAGACCAGGCTACTCGGCTACTAACTCAGTGCTGGAGCTGCCCTCATATGCTGGGTTTCATTCTAATATCACTGGAGTTACATTTAATGTGTTAAAGTTCAGCATAATCTATGATAATCATATTAATTTATACTGATCAAGCTTCACTCATTTCTGTGTTTCTGGTTATTTCCTCTTTCAGAAGGACAGGAAGGACTAGCTTAACCACGCTGACGGTCCACAGCTAGAATATGCCACCACACCTTCCCCTCTTTCTCTCTCTCTCTATCGCTTGAGGTGGTTAATGAATCACTAAGAGATCATGAGCTGCCTCAGAGATGCAGGAGAGGCGTAATCACTCTCTTGCTGAAAAAAGGAGACTTAAAAGACTCCGGTGACACTGTTATGCATTGATTTCAAGATTCTGTCCAGAGCCATTGCAAATAGGCTCAGTGACAGCTTGAACTACATAGCACACAAAGGGCAGTCCCACTCTGTACCGGGCAGCTGTTACTGTGTGAATCTCTCAACATCCACCTGAGAGTGCTTTCTATTGATCAAGAAAAAGCATTTGACCAAGTACATCATGGCTACCTTTTCCAAACTCTGGCTGCTTTTGGATTTGGACCTTGTTTTACAAGACGAGTATAGGTCATTTATAATAAGATAACAAGCCTTGTGTAGGTGAACAATGTACTTAGAATTGAAGTTTTGAATATGTGACATGGAGACTTTTAGTTCTGATGTTTTGTGTGCGCATTAAGTGTTGTAGGAGTCAAATAAGCCATTAGATTTACATATATACTATGTTTTGAGTTTCATTGTATTTTTCCCATTTTCTGTTTAAGAAAGCACAAATACTTATGTTAAAAGGTTAGTAATCAATTGTAAGTGTGTGCTCCCCCTATAGGTGGAGAGGGGGTGAAATGGGGCACACTCCCCGAGGCCTACTGATGCCAGTGCCAGCGCATACGGTTTCTGACCGGGAGGTGTGTCCACGGGTTCAAGGGATACTCTGTAGGACGGTACTGTAACATGTTGATGAACTGCTCTGCTAAAGACACCTGGGCATCCTGTATCTGAGACCATGCCCACTACACACAGGTATAGAACACACCCTCACCTTCAGTCAACAACATCATCGTCATGGCAATGAATGGATCCATCCTCTGTGAAAGCATAAACTGCATCTATATAAAAAACCAATCAGCATCCATAGAGGCGGACTGTAAGTGCGTCTGAGGCTAACATCTGTAGGTGAGACTGTAGCTAACTTTTGTAGGTCTGTCGGCAGCTAATGTTTATAAGTGTGTCTGTAGCACTAGTCTGTTGCAGGTTATTCTTTGCTTGGTAGAAATCCCAATGGGAAAAAAATGATGGCTCTGCCACAAAAGTACGTAAGTGCAAAAGATTTTATTTACAGTTCCAACTTCCAAAGTGCAAGATGTGAAAACGGTGAGAAATTTACAAAAAATATTTATATACACAAAAAGAGAAATATATAAACAAAAAAACACTACACACCAACTCTCTCTCACTTCCTACAACAACCTGCTACTTTCAGGTTTTTACACAACACTCTCCAACCCAAACCTTTGGGCCAGCTTATGTAGGGGTAGCCCCACCCTTCCAGCTTGTGCCAACTTTGCACAAAAAACATGTAAATGTATCTTAGCCTCTGGATAATATAAATACACTTCCATAGAATTCATCATCCTTCCAGTTACGATCAGTTACGAAAAATGATCATTTCGTAACTCATATACAGATCATGCATATAGGACGCAATGTTTTATGTCCTATATGCATGATCTGTAAATGAGTTACGAAATGATCATTTCTGAAGGACCACCCAGAGAAGCACCCGGGCTGCATTCCAATCCAAAAAAAATGCTTGCTTACTTGCACTCCAATTGAGGAGGGAATCTCCAAAAAGCCCCATATGTAAGATGGCTGCCACCATGAGGGAGATTCCATTCCAGATTTGTTGAGGGAAGGGCAAATTTTCATTTGCTCAAGTCCTCGGGTTCACTCCCTCCAACGGAACCAACAAAAATCATCCTTCCAAGCGTTAGTATTGCCCAGAATGCACGGCGATGCTTGCTTGCTTGCTAAACTTTATTTGAATATTATGCTCTTGCTACCAAAGAACGAGCAAAGTTAAAAACAAAGTTTACCAAGTTCAAAGACCTCCGTTGCTTATACAATCCATTCACTAAAATGCTAAGTTGTTGATGGTGGTCGTTATTTAATTCTTACAGATTCAAAGGAAATGCCCAACACTCAGTAGCCGTTTATCAAGTTAATTGGTAGTCCAAAAAAAAGCATACACGTTTTGGCCATGAAGAACCATAAGCTCTCATAAACTGGTGGAGGCATAGCTGCCATAGTCATGCATTTTGTTAAGAATAACCTACATTTTCTGAATCTTGAAATGTAACAATCATGCACGCAGCATGAAAAATAATCTTCTGATGAGCACGTATTGTTTTTGAATCACCATTTAAACACACCGATATAATTGCCTATATGTATCGCAGCAATATTTTCCGGTTAATTCTTCTGATATTGATATTGAATTTTTTTGCTTCATCTTTTTACCTGTCTCTACACTTATGTACTTTTACACCGTTACACTTCACACTTATTTATCATTAGTTGGTTTATTGATCTGTTTTACCATATTTTATCGTTTTTTATCGTCAATTTTATTAATTATCTTTACTGCTCAAAACAACGCATCCCAAAGTGAAGCGTTACTACGGCAACAAACACAGACAAGAACAGGCGAACCACAGAGCACTCCAACATACACGAAACCAGTAAACAGATTGGTAAAATAAAAGACTCAAAGCGATAAAAAATGTGTGTTTGTGTGCTTGTTAGTTTGGAACTTGAACAGAGAGGCAAAAGAGAATTTAGAATGTTCGTGTATACTTGTATGAACCGGAGAATATGCTAGACGCAGCTGTGCGTGCACTCACAGCGTGCTAGCTGCTACCAGCAGGGAAACATCGAAGTGTAATTGCCATGGTTTATATCTGAAATATCACAGTACATTATGGGCAATGATATTTACCTTTAACTGCTATAGATTATTTTACTGTAACATTAGAAGATTATAAGAGGTATAAAAAGAGTGAATTATATAAGAAAATAGTTTTTCACATGTTTGAATATAAAAATCTCAAAACTTGGCCACACTACTTTCCCAACTCCCATCAGTTTTCTCTTGTTCAGTGTTGCTGAAGTTCCTGAGTGTGTGACAGGACATGTCCTTCAGTAAGGCATCTGACCGGGTAAATGGCACCACTGTAATTAACAAGATCCTGTCCATGGGGGTGCGGTCAGAATTAGTGCTTTGGATTTCTGATTATATCTCAAAATGGAGACAAAGAGTATGTTACCATGGTGTTCTGTCTGAATGGGAGTACCTCACATGTGGGATGACCCAGAGGGACTAAGGAAGCAAATGAGCACACCTGTGAAGCCCTTTTTGCCACACTGTATGGTGCCCTAAAATTGGGATGTGGGCTATGAATAAAACATGCTGTCATTTCTGAATCATGCCAAAAACAAAATGTATAACAGCACTCACAGATGAATGCTGTGAATCTGCACTGTGTGTGTGTGTGTGTGTGAGAGAGAGAGAGTGTGTGTGTGTGTGTGCGTGCGCATGCGTGCGATTGTGTGAGTGAGTGAATGTGCACGCGAGTGCGTGTGTGTGTGGTAGTTGTAGTCGTAGTCGTATTCTGTATGGGTCTCTCTTGTGGTGTTTATTCTTTGCAGGCTCAGTCTCTCCAATGGCGCCCCCTCCTGGTCTCTCAGCATGTCAGCTGAAGGCAGTGCTGTTCTCTCTGGGTCTGGTTGCTATGGTTTCAACTGTCAATGTCAGAGGGGGAGTCGCAAGTGGGTCAAGGTCATCCCATTTAGGGTCAAGGTCATCCTCATGTGTGTTTTTAGGATAAAGGTCATCCCCATGTCTGTTTTAAGGGTGAAGGTTGTCCCCATGTCTGTATTCTCCATCAGTGAGGAACTCAAATCTCAGACTCTCTGTGACTTCTTAAAAAGTCAGCTGTTCTTGTAAAACTCATTTGTAAACATCAGCATTTCACCACAGCTCAGTTTACAAATATCAGATGAACAATTGCCATGACAAAATGTCATTCAAGTGATTTTCACCTGGAATAATGAAAACTGAATGACATTCATGTGTTCTCCTGGGACAATAATTTTGACTTATTTAATTTTGAAGATAAATTTAAAAAAAAAAAAATCTGAATGAAATTTATGTGTTTCGTGTCAGCAGTTATGATCATTTATCCTTACAAGCTGGAACCTGGAATTTTAGTCGCTGTCATCTTCATTCAGCTGTATATTGGTTTTTAAAGTTTTTTGATTTTGCACAAAAAATGGAGAGACATTTTAAAATGATGCTGCATCCCAAAGCTGAAGTATCATCCTCCGAATCAGCTAGACCTGGCTGTGTTACGTATGACTCTCTGATTTTAAATGTTTAATTCCCAATAATATAACCCTTTTCAAGCTGTATTTTGTTTTTGTTGGTTTAATTTATTTATCTGATTTTGACACCTACACCTCAAACAGAAAATATTTTTGTTTCCTTAAATTAAACCAACCTATCTTCCTAGTTTTGTGCAATTTTATATGGTTGAAAACTGATTTTAATCCTGAAGGTTGTAACTTTAGCACTGACAAAATGTAAATTTTTTATCGAAACACAACATCACAGGACAGGTCATGACAGAATGGTGACACTTTAATGACAAACTTGGCCGCAACCACTAAATGAATGAATATGTTTCCATATGCATTATAAGACATTGACATTACAAAGACAAATGAACACATGACAGGATCACTCTGTGATGTTACATGTTATGATGTCACATCGGGTTGTTCCTGTTTACGTGCTGTAACACTAGGCATGAAAAACGGAAGTGCCTTATCCAGTAACATTCTTGTGGGGTATCTGTGCAACATAATCCCTATATCACTACAATAAATAATAATACAATACTGGCAGGCAAAACAATCATTTTACAAAAAGACTTTTTGGCAAAACACCTATTTCACAAGCAAATACTAACAACATTAACATTGATAATATTCAAACAGTTCAGTCAATATCATTTTATTCTGCAAGCAATCTTGAAAGTAAGAACAGAAGAATGAGCAACAGTCTGAGAAATGGGAGGTAATGAGTACAGGATTCATATACACAATCCTACATATTTTGAGAACCCCGCCGTTCTTTGGACTTTTGCTGATTCTATATATGGATATTTAGTAAACATCGCAGTACCATTAGAATACCCAGCTCAGTGCTGGGATAAGTACCCCTCAGTGATATTAATGTATGTTTTCCTTTGTGAAATCCACATTATTTGTAAAGGGTGTTTGAGTAACAGGCTCATGGCTGTGGTGTCCCTGCAGTACAGATTCTTTAGCTCAGGGGTAGGCAGCCCTGGACCTGCAGCTTCTCCATTCAGACGCAAAGCACAGTGTCCCCTGCCTTATTCAGCTTAATGTAAGCATGGGGCCGTATTCAGACCCAAAGCACTGTGTCCCCTGCCTTATTCAGCGTAATGAAAGCATGGGGCCGTATTCAGACCCAAAGCACTGTGTCCCCTGCCTTATTCAGTAATGAAAGCATGGGGCCGTATTCAGACCCAAAGCACTGTGTCCCCTGCCTTATTCAGCGTAATGTAAGCATGGGGCCGTATTCAGACCCAAAGCACTGTGTCCCCTGCCTTATTCAGCGTAATGTAAGCATGGGGCCGTATTCAGACCCAAAGCACAGTGTCCCCTGCCTTATTCAGCGTAATGTAAGCATGGGGCCGTATTCAGACCCAAAGCACTGTGTCCCCTGCCTTATTCAGCGTAATGTAAGCATGGGGCCGTATTCAGACCCAAAGCACTGTGTCCCCTGCCTTATTCAGCGTAATGTAAGCATGGGGCCGTATTCAGACCCAAAGCACTGTGTCCCCTGCCTTATTCAGCGTAATGTAAGCATGGGGCCGTATTCAGACCCAAAGCACAGTGTCCCCAGCCTTATTCAGCGTAATGTAAGCATGGGGCCATATTCAGACCCAAAGCACTGTGTCCCCTGCCTTATTCAGCGTAATGTAAGCATGGGGCCATATTCAGACCCAAAGCACTGTGTCCCCTGCCTTATTCAGCGTAATGAAAGCATGGGGCCGTATTCAGACCCAAAGCACTGTGTCCCCTGCCTTATTCAGCGTAATGAAAGCATGGGGCCGTATTCAGACCCAAAGCACTGTGTCCCCTGCCTTATTCAGCGTAATGTAAGCATGGGGCCGTATTCAGACCCAAAGCACTGTGTCCCCTGCCTTATTCAGCGTAATGAAAGCATGGGGCCGTGTGCTGCAGGTGGAGGAACAGCTTCAGCACTCAGACTCTGAGATTCTGGCTCAGGCACTTCATAATGGCTCAAACTTCTGTCAGGAGGAAAACCAGACACAACCCTTCACTTTGCTACTTAAATAAGAATGAAATAAAATCGGCTAAGAACAGTCAGGCCTCTTATTTACAGTTGCATAGACACACTCTGTGTCTCTAAATCCTGTCAGACTGTGCAACACAGACTAGTCTGTTTAAGATCTCTTATTCACAGTTGCATAGACAGTCTCAGATTGTGCTGCACAGTCCAGACTGCTGTGTATATCCTGTCAGACTGTGTAACACAGTCTAGTCTGTTTAAGATCTGTTATTCACAGTTGCATAGACGCTCTCAGATTGTGCTGCACAGTCCAGATTGCTGTGTATGTCCTGTCAGACTGTGTAACACAGTCTAGTCTGTTTAAGATCTCTTATTTACAGTTGCATAGACGCTCTCAGGCTTGTCTGGAGGATGTCCTGGCTGTCCTACAGTGGCATAGACTGAGATCCCCTCTGGGGGGCGCTGTGAGCCTGGGGTATTTACTGTGTCATACGCAGACTCCAACTGGAATGAGCCTCCATTCTGAATCCCCGGACCCTAGGCACAGAGACGGAGAGGTTAGTAACATCATCATCATCATCATCATCATCATCATCATCATCATCATCATCATTTTCAAACCTTGCCACTACGCAGCAGCACTGTTTGAAGTACATAGCTTAGTATTTATTACAGTGTGAATACAGTGATTATAATTATAATGATAATAGTGGTAATTTGATCAATTCTAAACTTTAAGATAGGAGTTGGTAGATAATGATAATTATGATAGTGAAGATAGACATATGATAATAATAGCAGTAAATGATAATATGTAATATTTGTACCTCAACAGAAGCATACTCAGTGTTAAGACACTGCGACTGTGTTATTGTGCTTCCTGTGAAATTCAAACAGAGTGAATATTTCAGTCAGACTGCAGCAGGTGGTGGAACATATATAAAAATTACACGTTTAGAAGTAAAAATGTTTAAACGTTTTAGCCTGAATTTGAGAGCTTTTCATATAACTCAGAATATTGCAGTTTTACAGAACAAACACAGTATCAGAGTATTACGTGAAGTGTTTAACTGTAATCTCTCCCTGAGCAATCCTGCTATCACTAACCATGTCAGTACACATTCACATTGCAGCTAGGCTAATGCTAGTGGGACAGAACACATTCACATTGCAGCTAGGCTAATGCTAGTGGGACAGAACACATTCACATTGCAGCTAGGCTAATGCCAGAATACATTCACAGAGCAGTAAAGCTGTTTCTAACTTACTCCTGCACAGGTCAGGTGTTTCTGTGTGGGAGTAAACTGCCTGTGATTTTTTACTATTGGTGGACTATGTTAGAGGTTACTAACCTCTAGTTAGTCTACAGAGTTTAGTCTATGCTTGTGCTGTCCCTTCTGGCACTTGGGACTTTTACTTCACTCTAGGACTTTACACATTCTCATCCCTGACTTAAGCACTTTCAGTTTTAAGTCACTCTGGATAAGATCGTCTGCAAAACGCCCATAATGTAACCTTTTTTACAATGTGTACAAAACCCCTGAGGAGCTTTCATATACCAATACATTATATTTAAATGATTAAGTAACAGTATTTAAAAAATACTCTCTCAGGCAAATGGGTTCTACGGCTTTGCTAAAGCTAATATCATAATAATCAGTGAATATAACAGTGCATTCAGTATAGCCACATGCAACAGCAAAAGCTGAAATTATGTTCCATACATCCTTTTGCATTTCTGCTTTCTTTTGTCTGTTTGACACAATGAGGGGTAAAGTAACACAAACGTGCTTTCAGTGTGAAAGACATTATACATCCTTGCCGTAAGAGCACAGTACGTTAGTACAACATTAGTAGAATATCAGTAGAATATTAGTAGAATTAGTGCTTGAACTGGATTGGGGCTCACAGAGACGCAGTCCTGCCACTTCATTGCCAGTGCATTAACTCATTAATGCCTTAATTATGCAGTCCGTTATTGTTATATTATGAATGGTACTCAATTAAATGAAGTCAATTTCCTGAAATTCTGTTATTTTTGACATGGAAATAAATATATCTGATCAATAATAGCATATAAAATAAGACCCAGACCATAAAATTACAGCAGTCTGGCACAGGATTGGGGAGCTGGCCTTGTAACCCCAAGGTTTCAAGTACAGTTACCAGGTAAGGCAAAGCTGTTTTGCTCTTGATAATGTTACTTACTGCAGTAAAAATCCAGCTGTATAAGTGGTTGTATGTAAATAAAATGTGATAAACTCTGTAAGGTGCTCTGGATAAGAGTGTCTGCTAAATGTAAAAGACATATAATCACACCCATAATCATTACATTTTCATAAAAACTTTTCAGCAAATATGATGCATACTAGCGAGACCCACCATAAACTAATGCAATTCACATTATCTAAATATGATGTCCATTTCTGTGGTTTCTATCCATAACATTGTGTCTCTGTCTGCAATCTTGTACTTTTTTACCATCATTGAGTAAATCTTTAAACAGAAAATGTTACCATTGGAATTAGTGAGTCCCTGCATGTATTTTAACCCAGTTCAGGCACTGAGTAGAATATTAGTGGAATATTATTTAAATACGAATAGATTTGTCTCTACTGCAGTGTAGCTAGCCTGTTAGCACACAGGGAATAAACCAGACACTGTAGAACCTCAGAGACACCAACCATATGGGAGGAGAGTATTTACCAACTATGAAAGTTCTGCAACTCTGAGAGTAACTTCAAAAGAATTTAAATCCTGAGGCTATACTGTGGATGGTTGGCTTATTCGTTGGTAAGCTTATGCTTTAGTTAACTCTTTAGGAAGATAGTAATATTTTACAGGATAGAGAAAAACAGGGAACAAGCTGTATCTAGCTGTATTATGTAGCTACTAAATTGTCACAACTTGCCGTGCAGCATCAATACAATGTAGGCTAACAGTAGCTTTTCCACAACTGGAAATAAAGTGTCTTCAAAGCCACAGAGCTAGCTTGGCTAAATTAACCAAAGGAAACAAAGAGATAGCTTGTCTAAATTAGCCAGAGAAAAAAAGCCATATTTTTAAAAATCAGCTGCCAATTTGGTTTGCTAAGCCAAGCACGTAGGCAGGATCATGTTAGTACATGGTGAAAGTTAATATTTTTAATGTTGAAATAAATGAAAAAGAACAAAGTTTATCAGCAAACCCATATGAGTCAACTCAGGTTGTGTTTAGTGCTATAACTCGACGAAGTACTGCACCTGTGAATCCGAAGCTGTAAGAATGGAAAGGATTTAAATCTTCGTTTAGAAAGCAACCACAACCACTAATGTATACTTCAGTCAACAGCATGCAGACCAAATACAGATGAGCAGGTACAGTGACAGAATGGGAATGAGCAGGTACAGTGACTGAATGGGAATGAGCAGGTACAGTGACTGAATGGGAATGAGCAGGTACAGTGACAGAATGGGAATGAGCAGGTACAGTGATAGAATGGGAATGAGAATGTACGGAGATAGAATGGGAATGAGCAGGTACAGTGACAGAATGGGAATGAGCAGGTACAGTGACAGAATGGGAATGAGCAGGTACAGTGTCTGAATGGGAATGAGCAGGTACAGTGACTGAATGGGAATGAGCAGGTACAGTGACAGAATGGGAATGAGCAGGTACAGTGATAGAATGGGAATGAGAATGTACGGAGATAGAATGGAAATGAGCAGGTACAGTGACAGAATGGGAATGAGCAGGTACAGTGACAGAATGGGAATGAGCAGGTACAGTGACTGAATGGGAATGAGCAGGTACAGTGACAGAATGGGAATGAGCAGGTACAGTGATAGAATGGAAATGAGCAGGTACAGTGATAGAATGGAAATTAGCTTCTGATAAAATCCACACAGCATTTGTTTACCCTGTGAGTCTGTGAGTGAGAATGACTCACTTTTGTATGTGACAATAAAACCAGATGCTAATTACCTCCTGAATGCCAGTATTTTTTAATGACGATGATGCCCACGATGACCAAAGTGACACCGATGACAACGATGATGACACCGATGATGACACCTTTGCTGACACCGTTGCTGCTGTTCACCTTTGTACCTGCAGTGGACACCCAGACTGCTGTTAGTGTCAGTATCTCGTTGTGATCTGATTCAGTGCACAGAGATGAGCCACTCAATGTGATCTGATTCAGTGCACAGAGATGAGCCACTCAATGTGATCTGATTCAGTGCACAGAGATGAGCCACTCAATGAGATCGGATTCAGTGCACAGAGATGAGCCACTCACTGTGATCTGATTCAGTGCACAGAGATGAGCCACTCACAGTGACTCACTGTGGTCTGATTCAGTGCACAGAGATGAGCCTCTCACAGTGACTCACTGTGGTCTGATTCAGTGCACAGAGATGAGCCACTCACAGTGACTCACTGTGGTCTGATTCAGTGCACAGAGATGAGCCACTCACAGTGACTCACTGTGATCTGATTCAGTGCACAGAGATGAGCCACTCACAGTGACTCACTGTGATCTGATTCAGTGCACAGAGATGAGCCACTCACAGTGACTCACTGTGATCTGATTCAGTGCACAGAGATGAGCCACTCACAGTGACTCACTGTGGTCTGATTCAGTGCACAGAGATGAGCCACTCACAGTGACTCACTGTGGTCTGATTCAGTGCACAGAGATGAGCCACTCACAGTGACTCACTGTGATCTGATTCAGTGCACAGAGATGAGCCACTCACAGTGACTCACTGTGATCTGAATGAGATGTCCTGCAGAAACATTTCAGAAACACCAAAGAAGAGGAAACTGACAGGAGTTGTGAAAGTAGTGTGGCAAGATTGTGGGGTTTTTATATTCAAGCATGTGGAAACAAATTTCTTATATAATTCACTTGATTTATACATCTTAGTAAATTATCATAATTTATATCAGAAAAATTACAGTTAAATACAATTGTCCATAATATTCTGTGTTATTTCAGATATACATTATGGCACTTAATTGTAATTTTTCACGTATGCATTATGTTACTGTACTGTAATATTTCAGATGTACAATATGGTACTTTACAGCAGTATTTTACATATGCACTAGAATATCTTGTCTGATGACACACATTGCTCCTGTGTGAACTCACTGCTGTGATTCTCAGAGAGAACCTCACGGTTTAGAGCAGAATCAGAGCATTCTCGTGACAGGTGACTCTGACCTGGATCCCACACCAATAGGTGTTAGCACATAGAATTACAGACATTAGCTACAGACACACTTACAGACATTAACCTCAGATACACTTACAGTGGTCCTCCATGGATGCTGATTGGTTGCTTGTGCTAGCGCAGTTGCTGCTTTCACAGAGGATGGATCCGTTGGTTGCCGTGACAGTGATGTTAATGGCTGAAGGTGAGGGTGTGCTCTGTACCTGTGTGCAGTGGGTGTGGTCACAGGTGTAGGTCGCCCAGGTGTCTTTAGCAGAGCAGTTCACCGACACATTACAGTACCCTCCCCCAGAGGAGAGCAGCTCCACCTTCACCTGGGGTTTGGGTACAGCCTCTGCGATAAACAACCAATCAGTGCACTGCGGTCACATCACATGACCTCTGCTTAGAAATAACACCATACCACATGAGCCATTATATATTGCACCATGTACATATTAATCTTAGAAATCACAATAAATAAAGCTGGATAATAATCCATAATAATATAATGATTTAATTTAAATAACATCAAATCTTATTTAATTAATTTGATAATAATCATAAATAACTTTTGGATTATGTTATGGGAACATTGTATTAAGTTAAATTAAACTTAAACGTGGAAACAAATCTCCGATTCAATGTTACTAGTTTAATATTTTGAACCCTTGAAAAATAGGAGAGGAAATGACTGAGTATTGGGAAGCTTTTTTTGCAAACATTGACAACAAAGTATTTTTTAAGTTAATTGACCAATTTCACAATTTAAAATATATTTTCATAATTATTTAGAATCTTCATACTGTTATTTGTATGTATGAAATACTAGCACTGATTAATGTAAATCAGTCAAATCATAAATATTATCTAAATAACGGCTTGCCAAACTGTCATTTGTGTTTTTCAGAAGATGCCTGGAATCTTTAAAAAGAAATCCAGTTTTGCTGTTTATGTTTGAAATTGTTGTCTTTTGGGTGTATTATAGCTGTAATGTTTATCCAAAAAAGTTGCAAGCCCACAGTGACCCCTACAGGATAACGGTGAAAACAGTGATCACCCTCTCACTTCACATTCTCAGGAACTTCTGTGGGTCCTGCCTATACTCTCCTGCCTACACTCCTGCCTATATTCTCACGCCTCTACTCTCCTGCCTATACTCTCACGCGTATACTCTCCTGCCTATACTCTCACGCCTATACTCTCATGCCTATACTCTCCTGCCTATACAGTCATGCCTATACTCTCATGCCTATACAGTCACGCCTATACTCTCACGCCTATACTCTCACGCGTATACTCTCCTGCCTATACTCTCATGCCTATACAGTCACGCCTATAATCTCACGCCTATACTCTCCTGCCTATACTCTCACGCCTATACTCTCATGTCAATCACAAAGTAATTATTTTCAAAATCACATAAATGCATCACTTTGATCTGTTCTACATCAAAATGATTTCTGCACCCATATCCCTGAGTTTTACTCACTCCTGTGACTGTAAAACTGTGTAAAACTGTTACCTTTAACTGAGAGTCTGTGTTTGGCAACATGTTTGATCTTTCCGTTGGCATCAGTTATTTTTGCTGTGTAGAGTCCACTGTCACCCGCCTGCATGTTCTTCAGCAGCAGAGAGAAGTTTGTTTGGCTGAACTCAACTTTGTCCTTAAAAGCTTTATATACTGTCAGATCTTTAAATTTATGACTATATTCCAATACACTTTCATCATTATTAAAATTCCAGAACATTGTATTAAACTGGAGGTCCTGATATTCTGGCACATCCAGCCATTTAGAGCTCCCCTTCAGCACACACACAGGGCCTTCTGCTCTGCACACTGGACACAAACAGAGAGAAATACATGTTAAACTCCCCTTCAGCACACACACACACACACACACACACACACACACACACACACACACACACACACACACACACACACACACACACACACACACAGGGTCTTCTGCTCTGCACACTGGACACAAACAGAGAGAAATACATGTTAAACTCCCCTTCAGCACACACACACACAGGGCCTTCTGCTCTGCACACTGGACACAAACAGAGAGAAATACATGTTAAACTCCCCTTCAGCACACACACACACACACACACACACACACACACACACACACACACACACACACACACACACACACACACACACAGGGTCTTCTGCTCTGCACACTGGACACAAACAGAGAGAAATACATGTTAAACTCCCCTCCAGCACACACACAGGGTCTTCTGCTCTGCACACTGGACACAAACAGAGAGAAATACATGTTAAACTCCCCTTCAGCTCACACACACACAGGGTCTTCTGCTCTGCACACTGGACACAAACAGAGAAAAATACATGTTAAACTCCCCTTCAGCACACACACACACACACACACACACACACACACACACACACACACACACACACACACACACACACAGGGTCTTCTGCTCTGCACACTGGACACAAACAGAGAGAAATACATGTTAAACTCCCCTTCAGCTCACACACACACAGGGTTTTCTGCTCTGCACACTGGACACAAACCGAGAGAAATACATGTTAAACTCCCCTTCAGCACACACACAGGGTTTTCTGCTCTGCACACTGGACACAAACAGAGAGAAATACATGTTAAAATTACTCATGTGTGTACAACACAGTATTGCATTGAAGGTTGTGGTATAGTTTTGAAATACATTATTTTATATTAATTTGGCTCAAAATACCATGTAAACAGTCACAAAGTTTGACCCAGAATCCACTGCATTGGATTAAAAATTACTCTTGGCCTGTAATTATGATATAGATTCCTGCAATATGATCTGCCTTTTATAAGCAAGTCCTGTTGACCTGGCAGTTAATCTGTGAGTGTAAGTCCTCACCAATAAGTACATTACCTGGAACAACAGACATATTCTGTATAAAAACAAGAGACTCATTGCAGGAGGACTGAGACTCAGAGCAGGAGAGAGGCTCAGAACAGGAGGACAGAGACTCAGAGCAGACTGAGACTCAGAGCAGGAGGACTGAGACTCAGAGCAGACTGAGACTCAGAGCAGGAGGACTGAGACTCAGAGCAGACTGAGACCCAGAGCAGGAGAGAGGCTCAGAGCAGGGCAGAGACTCAGAGCAGAACGGCAGACACTTAGAGCAGGACGGCATGAAACTGTGAGGTTGCTGAAGGGGAAGGAAGTGGGTGGGTGTGTCATGCTTCACAGGACCTGCTCAAACCAGACTCTCCTTCTGTGGAAACTTTCAGAACACTACAGGGTTCACTCACTGCAAAAACGCCCATGAACCAACAATATTCTCACCGGTGTTGGGTATGGCTCTCATATATGAATAAAAAGGTAAAACATTCCCAGTCTACCAGACCTGGCTGAAATGCTGCTGTGTGTTCTGTGTGTTTGAGATATCAGGCGGGTGTTTCTCATCAGTGTGGGGTTCTCTGAGTCATTAGCTGAGCTGCAGCTGGTCTGCAGGAAACTGCGGTTAATACGCCTCGCCCAATATGGAGCTCACATCTACAGCTCTGATCAAATACGCCTCGCCCAATATGGAGCTCACATCTACAGCTCTGATCAAATACGCCTCGCCCAATATGGAGCTCATCTACAGCTCTGATCAAATACGCCTCGCCCAATATGGAGCTCACTACAGCTCTGATCAAATACGCCTCGCCCAATATGGAGCTCACTACAGCTCTGATCAAATACGCCTCACCCAATATGGAGCTCACATCTACAGCTCTGATCAAATACTACAGCCTGATCAAATACCCAATATGGAGCTCACATCTACAGCTCTGATCAAATACGCCTCGCCCAATATGGAGCTCACATCTACAGCTCTGATCAAATACGCCTGGAGCTCACATCTACAGCCCAATATGGAGCTCACATCTACAGCTCTGATCAAATACGCCTCGCCCAATATGGAGCTCACATCTACAGCTCTGATCAAATACGCCTCGCCCAATATGGAGCTCACATCTACAGCTCTGATCAAATACGCCTCGCCCAATATGGAGCTCACATCTACAGCTCTGATCAAATACGCCTCGCCCAATATGGAGCTCACATCTACAGCTCTGATCAAATACGCCTCACCCAATATGGAGCTCACATCTACAGCTCTGATCAAATACGCCTCACCCAATATGGAGCTCACATCTACAGCTCTGATCAAATACGCCCCAATATGGAGCCCAATATGGAGCGCCTCGCCCAATATGGAGCTCACATCTACAGCTCTGATCAAATACGCCTCACCCAATATGGAGCTCACATCTACAGCTCTGATCAAATACGCCTCGCCCAATATGGAGCTCACTACAGCTCTGATCAAATACGCCTCGCCCAATATGGAGCTCACATCTACAGCTCTGATCAAATACGCCTCACCCAATATGGAGCTCACTACAGCTCTGATCAAATACGCCTCGCCCAATATGGAGCTCACATCTACAGCTCTGATCAAATACGCCTCGCCCAATATGGAGCTCACATCTACAGCTCTGATCAAATACGCCTCGCCCAATATGGAGCTCACATCTACAGCTCTGATCAAATACGCCTCGCCCAATATGGAGCTCACTACAGCTCTGATCAAATACGCCTCGCCCAAAATGGAGCTCACATCTACAGCTCTGATCAAATACGCCTCGCCCAATATGGAGCTCACATCTACAGCTCTGATCAAATACGCCTCACCCAAAATGGAGCTCACATCTACAGCTCTGATCAAAAGTGTACATACACTTGTAAAGAACAGTCTTGGGTTTCCAATGACTTATACAACTCTTACATTTTTTCTGAATTGCTGAAACACTGAATCCTATTCTCTGAACCAAACGCTCAGTGGCCTGAACTCATTTATCTTCTAGCAAAACCTTAAACAGTTTTCACCCTGTTAGACACAATTTGCACATCTCATTTACTCTTTTTGCACACATTCTCACTCACTAAAGCACATTTTGCATTGTGATGCACTTGTGATGCATAATGGTAACCACAGGTAGCAGAAGTTAAACACAATTACAGCACAGATGTCATAGCTCACACATGACTCAAAATTGTTCACACCTGCTCCTAATGATGTGATGTAACCAATATAAGCCAGTTCAGAGCGCACAGGCGGCACGGGTGAGTTGAAGGTTGATAAAAACAATGGATGGAAACAATCTGAGAGGCATAGGAGGAAGAGTGTGTGTAAGAGGAGGAGGAGGAAGAGTGTGTGTAAGAGGAGGAGGAGGAAGAGTGTGTGTAAGAGGAGGAGGAGGAAGATTGCATGTAAGAGGAGGAGGAGGACAATGACGAGGATGACAAATAAGTGTAAGAGGTGGTGCATGAGGAGGAAGAGGAGGGGGAGGAGGAGGAAGAACAGGACCAAGAACAGTAATTTCAGATGAAGTTCTAATAACTGTGATAGGCCATGGTCTTGTTCATGGAATGACAATGAAGGAAGCAGGATAAAGAGTACAACCCAATCTGAGCAGATTCTCTGTGGCCACCATAATCATGAGATTCAGAGAAGAAAATAGGTAATTGTTTTTTCTTTTTTGGTCATTGAAAGTGTACTGTATACAGATATTTCAGTACATCACTTTGCCAAAATATGTTTGGAGGAGGAAAATTGAAACCTTTAAGCCCAAGAGCATCATACCATCATACCGTCAAGCATGGTGGTGGCAGTATTATGCTCTGGGGCTGTTTTGCTGCCAGTGGAACTGGTGCTTTACAGAAAGTAAATTGAATAATGAAGAAGGAGGATTACATCCAAATTCTTCAGAAAAACCTCAAATCATCAGCCAGAAGGCTGGGCCTTGGAATGCAGTTGGGTGTTCCAACAGGACAATGACCCCAAACACACATCAAAAGTGGTAAAGGAATGGATTAATCAGGGTAGAATTAAGGTTTTAGAATGGCCTTCACAAAGTCCTGACTTAATCTCCATTCAGAACATGCGGACTGTGCTGAAGAAACAAGTCTGTGTCAGAAAGGCAACAAATTTACTTGAACTGCACCAATTCTGCAGAAATCATGACTGTCATGATATACATGTTCTTCACAAGTGTATGTAAACTTTTGACCACAACTGTATATCTACTTATGAGCACAACAATACACACTACACACAGACATGTACGCGCACACACACGCATACACACATTTAGGCTTGGATTCAATCAAACACACTTTGTCTCTGTAAGGGCATATGGAAGTCAATCAAATGGACTTAAACTACCGTGAATATTTCCTGCTCTGAGAGAGAAGTGAACGTGTCTTGTGTACTGTGTCGTTTCCTCTCTGACACAGAATTCACATTCCCTGAAAAGAGTGTTTGCCTGGACCCATGTGACTGTCAGCATGAGGAAGAAACTGAAACCACCTTTCCTGATTTCAGCATTATTATACAGTTTGCGTGTAAAGCCACACAGACTTACTCAAACTCTCCAGTGAGCTGGAAATGTCTTCACATCGTAATTCACTTTAAAGAGGGAGCCTCAAACCTCATTCAACAACCTCAAACTTCAATGGAAAACGCCTTGAATACACCCGCCCTACTCCTGAGCAGTCACCATAACTACAGGTCAGACGGACATGCCTACCTGCCCCTACAGTCCTCACAAACCAGGTCACAGAGCTCTCCACCGGGCAACACAGTCACCCCAAAGACACAGAGCTCTCCACAGGGCAACACAGTCACCCCAAAGACACAGAGCTCTCCACAGGGCAACACAGTCACCCCAAAGACACAGAGCTCTCCACAGGGCAGCACAGTCACCCCAAAGACACAGAGCTCTCCACAGGGCAACACAGTCACCCCAAAGACACAGAGCTCTCCACAGGGCAACACAGTCACCCCAAAGACACAAAGCTCTCCACAGGGCAACACAGTCACCCCAAAGACACAGAGCTCTCCACAGGGCAACACAGTCACCCCAAAGACACAAAGCTCTCCACAGGGCAACACAGTCACCCCAAAGACACAAAGCTCTCCACAGGGCAACACAGTCACCCCAAAGACACAGAGCTCTCCACAGGGCAACACAGTCACCCCAAAGACACAGAGCTCTCCACAGGGCAACACAGTCACCCCAAAGACACAGAGCTCTCCACAGGGCAACACAGTCACCCCAAAGACACAAAGACACCCCAAAAACATAAATCCACCAACAAACACTCAGCCCCTCCAAAAACACACAGCCTATCTCGAAACAGCTCAATCAATACAGTCACAGTTAATATGGTACAGACATAAACAGTGTAAAAGATAGATATCCAAAAACTGCTGAAAAGACTATAAAACAGTGTAAAGAACTATACCTGTTTGTGTTAAAAATGCCAGTAAAGAAGTAACGTAGAGCAACGCACGGGACGTTTCCATTTTGCACTAAACTTGAAATGGCACATTGCGGAAGTGTACAGGCCTCATCTCTCTCTCTCTCTCTCTCTCTCTCTCTCTCTCTCTCTCTCTCTCTCTCTCTCTCTCTCTCTCTCTCTCAACGCTACACTTTTTTTCTGTTTCGTACCTCCTTTGTTGTTGATTTGCTATTGATTGTGTATTATAATTATTATGGCCATGTTTATTATGTTCTGTTTTATTATTATCTGTTTTATTTAGTTAATTGATTTTCTATCAGTGGAAGGTGCGTGGTAGGGTTAGGGCTTATGTGATTCCAGGAGACTATTGGTTTCACAGTCCCTTTATGGCCAGGGTCTGACGGGAATAAAAGCGATCAGCTGCACTGGGGAAGTCCTGGTGTTATGTGCTTCCACTCTAAGTTTCTTTTTTCCTTCACCTGTTCTGCAGGTGATCCAGTGAGGGGCGCTTTTGATTTAAAAGGATGGCAGCAAAAGGCTGAAGCTCTCTCTCTGGACAGACGCACTCATACTTGGCTTCCGAGTTTTCTTTATTGTTACATTACTTTATGTTAATTCAGTCCTTTTTGTTTTGGTTAGTCCATTTCCACTGTAGCAGTATTTTTGTTACGGTGTGGAGTGGGACCTGTTGTTCTCAGTGATGTGATGTATTTGTATAATGTGTTGAACCTGCTCCATTGATTTCTCCTTTTTCTTAATAAACTTTGTGTGTTTGTTTTCATATATTGACTTGTTGGGACTTTTTGTATGTTTCGGTGGTATCAGACATGGTTGGCCGTAATACTGAGGGTTAAAAAAAGCAGCTTAAAAAAGAACTTCAGAACTTCCGCTTCTGTGCTGAACTTCCCCTTCTGGGAAGAGGGGCCTCTACAGAACCTGCTCAGTGTCTGTGACTGAGGGGCCTCTACAGAACACAGCTGAGTGTGTCTCCATGGAGACCCCTGATCCAGGTACAGTCCCTTATGCAGGTACGGTTCGCTGCAGTGCTCACCTGCTGTAGATCACCTTCTACTGAGGTCTGAGGAAGTTTACATTCAGTGGAAAACCTGAGCAAGCCAGTGCTGTATCAGCAGGATGTGACAGACTTCCTGTGTGAAGCGTGTGGGTAGAAACAGAATGTTCCACAACGACAGCTCTGTCATTTAGAACTCACCCACACACACACACACACACACACTCACACATCACACACACACACACACACACACACTCTCTCACACACACACACACACACACACACACACACACACACACACACACACACACACACACACACACACACACACACACACACACACACATATATTTATAATTATCATTTTTAATGATTTATTTATAATTAATCTTTGCACCCAGACAGGAATAAGGTGCTCTGACACACTCATTTAAAATCACATGTTTATTGATGAAAGGCACTTAAATATGATTAAATGTTAAACATTCCAGTTTTTAACAGAAATACCCTACAAAGCACATAACAGCATTTCCCACATAAACTCATACATCTACACATACATGAAGCAATTTAATAACTAAACACATCTGTATGTCATACAGAATCTCATCACAAACAGCATGTAGCTGTCCCCGTTGCAGGTAAAGACCACAAAGGCCACGTTTGAGCTGATCAGTGTGCCTCGGCCCTCAGGCTGCTGTGAGCAGTGTGGAGGGGTTTGCATTAGCTGGGTCTCAGGCTGCTGTGAGCAGTGTGGAGGGGTTTGCATTAGCTGGGTCTCAGGCTGCTGTGAGCAGTGTGGAGGGGTTTGCATTAGCTGGGTCTCAGGCTGCTGTGAGCAGTGTGGAGGGGTTTGCATTAGCTGGGCCTCAGGCTGCTGTGAGCAGTGTGGAGGGGTTTGCATTAGCTGGGCCTCAGGCTGCTGTGAGCAGTGTGGAGGGGTTTGCATTAGCTGGGTCTCAGGCTGCTGTGAGCAGTGTGGAGGGGTTTGCATTAGCTGGGTCTCAGGCTGCTGTGAGCAGTGTGGAGGGGTTTGCATTAGCTGGGTCTCAGGCTGCTGTGAGCAGTGTGGAGGGGTTTGCATTAGCTGGGTCTCAGGCTGCTGTGAGCAGTGTGGAGGGGTTGCATTAGCTGGGTCTCAGGCTGCTGTGAGCAGTGTGGAGGGGGAGGGGTTTGCATTAGCTGGGCCTCAGGCTGCTGTGAGCAGTGTGGAGGGGTTTGCATTAGCTGGGCCTCAGGCTGCTGTGAGCAGTGTGGAGGGGTTTGCATTAGCTGGGTCTCAGGCTGCTGTGAGCAGTGTGGAGGGGTTTGCATTAGCTGGGTCTCAGGCTGCTGTGAGCAGTGTTTCCTCTTTGCATGAAGTTTCCCTTCGAGGTTTTACAGCTATATGCAAAAAAAGCATATTTACTTATTTTTTTTGCTAATTTTTCAGAAAGTGCATCTGGATCTTGGATTCAGTATTAATATTTAGGTTTCCACCGGTAAACAGATTTTCTCATGAAATCAGTTAAAATCCCAAAACAGCCCAGATATGATTTTTGGCACATTTACAGATACATAAAACACCATTCACACTCCACTGAGGACTGTCCCTCCGCCCTGCATCACAGCATTGAGGACTGAATGCCTGCAGGGTATCAGAGATGTGTCCAGCTAATATATCTTACCCTGACTGTACCAGCACTGCAACCAGCAAAGGACGTCAGCCAGGAATGGTTTTGAAATGGTAACATAATTCTTATGAGACCTACTCTGCCTGTGTGGGGGTCTGCTGCTGGACTGAGCAAACTGGGGGACTGCACAGTGACTGCGCAGCTCAGACTGGGGACTGCACAGTGACTGCGCAGCTCAGACTGGGGGACTGCACAGTGACTGCGCAGCTCAGACTGGGGGACTGCACAGTGACTGCGCAGCTCAGACTGGGGACTGCACAGTGACTGCGCAGCTCAGATGGGGGCTGCACAGTGACTGCGCAGCTCAGACTGGGGACTGCACAGTGACTGCGCAGCTCAGACTGGGGACTGCACAGTGACTGCGCAGCTCAGACTGGGGGACTGCACAGTGACTGCGCAGCTCAGATGGGGGGCTGCACAGTGACTGCGCAGCTCAGACTGGGGACTGCACAGTGACTGCGCAGCTCAGACTGGGGGACTGCACAGTGACTGCGTAGCTCAGATGGGGAGCTGCACAGTGACTGCGCAGCTCAGACTGGGGGACTGCACAGTGACCGTGCAGCTCAGACTGGGGGCTGCACAGTGACTGCGCAGCTCAGACTGGGGGGCTGCACAGTGACTGCGCAGCTCAGACTGGGGGACTGCACAGTGACTGCGCAGCTCAGATGGGGGGCTGCAGAGAGACTGCGCAGTTCAGACTGGGGGACTGCAGATAGTCTGCACAGCTCAGATGCAGAGCACATATTTCACTCTCCTGAGTGGACAGTGTTGATATGGGGCCAGCTGACAAAAGCCTCTTAAAGGTTTTATTTAAAAAAAGAATGATGATTAATGAAAATAAAACAGATTCACACATGCATTCACTCACACACACACACACACACACACACACACACACACACACGCTGAAGGTGTAGATACTGTAAAACTGGAGACACATTGGGGACAGCTACATGATAACAGTTAGACCTTTTACTGGGTATTAAAGTGCTTTTAGTTTTGTTAACACAGGGGTACTTCGCTGCTACATTCTAGTCTGTGGAGGAGAAGGCTCTGGTTAGACATTTATGGATATATGTATAAAAATGCATTCTCACAAGCACCTCCAAAAATATAGATTTCATTTTAAAATCTTCCAGTCATTCTGAAAAAGAGGTTTATCTAGAGGTTGGTTCCTAATGATTAATCCTATGGAAATGTTTATATGCCGTTCTCTGGACTGTTTCCCCAGTGCTCCGGCCAGTCAGGTCACACACACACGCTACTGCTGTTCCGGAGCTGGGTTGTCACGGTGATCATTTTCAGCAAAGTTCCGAGCATAGTTGGCTGAGCTGTTGCTGCAGTACTCATTCATTTCCACTAGGGGGAGCACCGCTACCGCACAAACAGCCATTCTGGGATTAAATCAATCAGGTGGTTAGCTGCTTGAGAAGAATGAGACTATGTGTGTTTATGTGTGTGCTTGTGTTCATGTGAGTGAAGGTGTGTATGTGAGTGTATGTTTGAGTGAATGTGTGTAGGACCGTGGAAATTTCATTGTGTGTGTTTGTGAGTGTGTGTGAGTGAGTATTTTGTATGTTATGTGTGTGTGTGTGGGTATGTGTGCATGTGTGTATGTGTCTGTGTGTAGGTGTGTGTCTGTGTGTGTGAGAGAGAGTCTGTGTGTGGGTGTGTGTGTATGTGTGTGTGTGTGTGTGTGTGTGTGTGTGAGAGTGTGTGTGTGTATGTGTGTGTGTGGGTGTGTGTGTGTCTGTGTCTGTGTATGTGTGTGTGTGTGTGAGTTTGTGTGTGGGTGTGCGTGTGTCTGTGTATGTGTGTGTGTATGGGGGTATGTGTGTGTGTGTGTGTGTCTGTATATGTGTGGGTGTGTGTGTGTGTGAGTGTGTGTGTGTGTGTGTGTGTGTATGTGTGTAAGCTGTAACAGTGTTTGATCTCCTCTCTTATTGCTCTCCCACTGGCTCTGAACTCTTACTCATCCCTCCATCTTCTCCTTCCTGTCCTCCACCTCTCCATATCTCCCTCCCTTATTGCTCTCCCACTCTCTGAACTCCCTCTCTCCCTCCATCTCTCCTCCTGTCCTCCACTCTCCCTCTCTCTCCTCCCTCTCTCTCCCTCTCCCTCCCTCCCTCTCCCTTACTCTCTCCACTGAGAGGGCTCTCTCCCTCTCCCCTCTCTCCCTCTCTCTCCCTCCCTCCCTCCCTCTACACATTACTGATTCGGACACTGAGAGGGCTGGTGTCTCTGACTCTCCCTCGCTCCTCTCCTCTCTCTCTATAGCTCTGCTCCAACCGTAGCTTCTCTGGGTCTGCCCCTTCCACCACGCCCCCTTCTGCCATGGTAACGCTGTAGGGTTGGGCTGGAGGGCGGAGCCTGTTTGAAGAGGGGTGGGGTCTTTGTCTTGGCCACCTTGTCGAAGAAGGAGAAGTCGGCGACATACTTCCCTGAGGGCGAGAGGGACACCACTGGGGGGAACTCATACCCCCAAAGGATCTCGTCCGGCAGGTACGACGTGCGCACCTGGCAGGTGGCTGAGGTGGGCTCCACTGTTGCACTCATGATCACCAGCAGCTCAAAGTCCGCCAGCTCCGGGTCCGTCCATCCGCCACCTGCACAGGGAGAGAGAGAGAGAGAGAGACACTAACTACACACTGAAAAACACACCTGTGCCCCCAGCACAGAGAGAGAAGCCTGGCACTGGCTTAGCTATACTGTACCCTAAGGAAAGGAAGCTCTTAGCCTGGGGAATGGAATTTACATGGAAATTGGGGAGGCAGGGGAAGGAGAGACAGGAAAAGGGAAGCAGAGACAGGCAGGGGGAGGCAGGGGGAAGGAGAGACAGGAAAGGGGGGGGAAGCAGAGACAGGCAGGGGAAGGAGAGACAGGAAAAGGGAAGCAGAGACAGGCAGGGGGCAGGGGGAGGCAGGGGGGAGAGACAGGAAAAGGGAAGCAGAGACATTACAGGAATCCAAAGCAACTTACAGATGATTAGCAGAGACAGGCAGGGCCCAACAGCCCTTAAGGAGAGATTTACCTTAGCCACAGAGACAGGCAGAAGGCAGGGGGAAGGAGAGACAGGGGGAGGCAGGGGGAGGAGACAGGGGGAAGGGGGAGGAGACAGGCAGGGGGAGGGGAAGGAGAGACAGGCAGGGGGAGGCAGGGGGAGGGGGAGGCAGGAAAAGGGAGGCAGAGACAGGCAGGGGGAGGCAGGGGGAAGGAGAGACAGAGAGGCAGGGGAAGCAGGAAGGCAAAGGGGCAAGGCAGAGAGGAGACAGGCAGGGGGAGGCAGGGGGAAGCAGAGACAGGAAAAGGGAAGCAGAGACAGGCAGGGGAAGGAGAGAGGGGGAAGCAGGAAAAGGGAAGCAGAGACAGGCAGGGGGAGGCAGAGACAGGCAGGGGGAGGCAGGGGGGAGGCAGAGACAGGCAGGGGGGAAGCAGGGGGAAGGAGAGACAGGCAGGGGAGGCAGGGGAAGGAGGGGGAAGGAGAGACAGGCAGGGGAGGCAGGGGGAAGGAGAGACAGGCAGGGGGAGGCAGGGGGAGGCAGGGGAGACAGGCAGGGGGAGGCAGGGGGAAGCAGAGAGAGACAGGCAGGGGGAGGCAGGGGGAAGGAGAGACAGGCAGGGGGAGGCAGGGGGAAGCAGAGACAGGCAGGGGGAGGCAGGGGGAAGGAGAGACAGGCAGGGGGAGGCAGGGGGAAGGAGAGACAGGCAGGGGGGGAGGCAGGGGGAAGGAGAGACAGGCAGGGGGAGGCAGGGGGAGGCAGGGGAGGCAGAGACAGGCAGGGGGAGGGGGAGGCAGGGGGAAGCAGAGACAGGCAGGGGAGGCAGGAGAGACAGGCAGGGGGAGGCAGGGGGAGGCAGAGACAGGCAGGGGGAGGCAGGGGGAGGCAGAGACAGGCACAGGGGGAAGGAGAGACAGGCAGGGGGAGGCAGGGGAAGGAGAGACCCAGGCCCTCAGTGGGCTGGAGTCATCGATGACATGGTAGAAGGTGAGGGGAAGGATGAGGAAGGGGCTGTCACTGGAAGTGTCCACCTGGAACGGAACATTCCTCTGATCCAAACGCACCGTCTCCCCCTCCTGAGTCTGAGAGGTCTGCAGCAGCTTCCCCGTCACCTGCACACACACACACACACACACACACACACACACACACACACAGACACACACACATTGCATACAAACACACACACACACACACACACACACACACACACAGATATTGCATACAAACACACACACAACACACACACACACACACACACACACACAGGTATTGCACACAAACACACACACACACACACAAACACACATGCACACACACACACACACACACACACAGATATTGCATACAAACACACACACACACACACACACACACACACACACACACACAGGTATTGCATACAAACACACACACACACACACACACACACACACATGCACAGGTACACACACACACACACACACACAGATATAGGCCCACAGACATGCACATGTATCATTGCCCCATCGAAAAAGCCCTGTCCCAGGCCCCGCCCCCTCAGGCCCCACCCCCTATGCCCCGCCCACAGTACCTGGCAGCCCAATAGGAGGCTCTTGCGCATGTTTGCGACACGGATCATGAGGCAGGGTCGGCCCTCATGGCTGGACACCACAGCATGCTGGCTGAACTTCACTGTCTCCCCGCGCTTCTTTGGCCGAGCCACCTGGGGGCAACAGAGAGCCACTGCAGCACCATACCTTGGCAATGAACAGAACTACAGCCTCAGGAATGATTAGAACTACATCACCCACATGCCTCAGCTGTGAACTGATGTACAGGATTTCAGAAGCAGAAAGGGGAGTCCGGTCTGGTCTGGCTGTACAGTGACAGGTTGATATACTCAGTACAGTCACAGATGCCCAGGATCCCCTGTTCTGCCTTCACTGATTCTTTCATTCCAACAGAAAATGAGCATTTCCTTCCTCTAAAAACAGCACCAACACATATCCAGAGAGACTTAAAATATGGGATTCACCTGAGCAATATGAGCAATAGAGCCAGACCTAGCTGACAGCTGTCCCAGCTGTCACTGAAGCACAAACGCAAGTTAACTTTGCTAATTAAATACAAACCCTGATTCCAATACAATACATTAACGATGAGCCCTAATAAGGCAAACACGGCTCTGTGCCATAACCAAAACATAAAATACAACAACTCCAGTTAGTATGAAAATGCCCAGCCACTCAGGTATATAGCCCAATAAGTGCTATAAAATTATTATTTATTTCACACCAACTGTGCATCACTGCGCTGTATTTACCGAATAAGTATCACTGAATATGATCACTCTAATTTTGAGTATTGACTATAAATCACTAGAGGTCATGTTAAAGTTGTACAATGCCTTAATCTGAGTACTGTTTGGAATTCTTTGCATCTCACTACAAGAAAAATATTGCTAAATTGGTTCCTGGTTGACACTTAAAAGCTGCAATGAAAGATTTCAGTTACTTAACCTATTCAGGCTAAGTGAATGGAAACTTAAAGGGAGTTACAGAACAAAGGACCATAGATGGAAATTAGCTAAAGGTTATTTCTGATATCAGGATGTATTATATTCTGCAGTGCTGGGAACAGCTTGCCAGGTCCTCAAGTTGAGGCAGAGTTGAGACTGGATACTCTCTTATGGAAAACAACATAGCATAACGTAATACAGCGTATGGCCAGCATGTGGTGCTGTGCTTTTGGCCATACCTTGGCAAGGAAGGTGCCAGTGATGAAGATTTCCATCACCATGGTGATGACAAGCTGCAGAATCAGGAGGAGGATGGCAATTGGGCACTCCTCGGTGATGCAACGGAAGCCGTACCCAATGGTGGTCTGAGACTCCAGAGAGAAGAGGAAGGCTCCAGTGAGAGTCTGTACCTGCATCACACACGGGGTGTGGTTGGAGGGGGGATCCATCTCTGGGGAGGGACACAGACACACACCTTCACACCTGCATCAACACACCCACACACCTTCACACCTGCATCAACACACCCACACACCTTTACACCTGCATCAACACACCCACACACCTTCACACCTGCATCAACACACCCACACACCTTCACACCTGCATCAACACACCCACGCACCTTCACACCTGCATCAACACACCCACACACCTTCACACCAGCATCAACACACTCACGCACCTTTACACCTGCATCAACACACCCACACACCTTTACACCTGCATCAACACTCCCACGCACCTTCACACCTGCATCAACACACCCACGCACCTTCACACCTGCATCAACACACCCACGCACCTTTACACCTGCATCAACACACCCACGCACCTTCACACCTGCATCAACACACCCACGCACCTTCACACCTGCATAGACAGTCAAACATTTACACCTGCGACAGAAAACAAGGACTGGAGATGTAAAATAATGGAATATGGATATAGAGCTGTTTTTCTAACATGGTTTGAGAAACCCCAAACTAGAGCAGCTGAAGATTGGACAGCACGAAACGACAAAAGGCCAGTACAGACACAGTATAGAAGCCCAGTACAGGCACAGCCTGTCAGCCCAATACAGACACGGTATGGAAGCCCAGTACAGATACAGTATGGAAGACCAGTACAGACACAGAAAGTGCCATTTGTTGTTTTATGAGCCAGTAAGAAAAACATTTCCACACCCAATTACATCAGTCTCCAAAGGTCACTCTACAGCGTGATAGCCTTCAGACACCCAGCACCTGAACAACACCATCATACAACACCCTCTACATCAGCACCTGCACAACACCATCATACAAGACCCACAGATTTCACACACACACACACACACACACACACACACACACACACACACACACTCACACTCTCTCTCTCTCTTACACACACACACACACACACTCTCTCTCACACACACACATACACACAAACAGACACACACTCTCTCTCTCTCTTACACACACACACACACACACACTCTCTCTCTCTCACACACACACATACAGACAAACAGACACACACTCTCTCACACACAGACACACACACACTCTCTCTCTCTTACACACACACACACACACACTTTCTCTCTCTCTCTCACACACTCTCTCTCTTACACACACACACACACACACACACTCTCTCTCTCTTACACACACACACACACACACACTCTCTCTCTCACACACACTCTCTCTCTCTTACACACACACATACAGACAAACAGACACACACTC
>CM040743.1:165000-225000 GCA_022829145.1 Albula goreensis
TTTTAGAGATAGCTGTTTGACACACATTGTTTTATAATGGTGGATTGTTGGAATTTCTGTGTAAATACTCGTATTTGTTACATAATTACTCCTTTCTCCTCTCTCTCTCTCTCCTCTCCCGCTCTCACTATCATTCCCCTCATCTCTCCTCTCTTCCTTTCCCCCTCTGCTTCCCTCTCTCCGGTGAGGACAAGAATCCTTTGTTTGAGGGAGAGATGAAAGGGACAAAAGAGGCCATTGAGAGAGAAGGGTGAGAGAGGGAGAGTGTGCGAGGAGGAGAGACACAAACCAATCCCAGACAAAGCCGTCTCGACAGAGCACGTTAGTATTCCACAGAGCACTGGAACACTGCACAACCCACTGAGCCTCTATGTCCACTCTGTGGGGCCCAGAGACACAGCACTGTGGCAACCTCAACACAACCTCAAAACAATGTCAACAAAACCTTAACACAACCTAAACACAACGTCAGCACAATGTCAACACAACCTCAACACAACCAGAACACAACCTAAACACAATCCACTGAGCCTCTATGTCCACTCTGTGGGGCCCAGAGACACAGCACTGTGGCAACCTCAACACAACCTCAACACAAACACAACATAATGTAAACACAACCTTAACACAACCACAACATAACCTCAACACAACTTAAACACAATCTAAAGATATCCTCAACACAACGTGACTTCATCATGAATATAACCTCAACATAACCTCAATGTAACCCAAACAGACCATTAACTCAAAAGAACTTAACCTGAATAGATTATGAATACAACCTCAACATAATATGACCACAGCCCAAAAACAATGTTTCTTTTTTGTTCCTTTCTTTTATTTTGCACAAGACATACAACAGAGCCCTGCTGAAATGACATGACTAACTGTAAATGCAAGGCTAACAAAAATGGGCTGAATAACTATGCCTCACTATATTGATTAGAACATAAGAACACATTAAGATGAGAACAGGCCATTCGGCCCAACTAAGCTCGCCATTACAATTAAAGAGTGTCCAAAACTCTGCATAAAATCTGGACTTGAACACAGCAAGGGTCTCTGCCTCAACTACATGACTTAAACCAAATGCAGCAAAGATTAATTATAAATAAATCATTAAAAATAATAATTATGAAGATATGTGTGTGTGTGTGTGTGTGTGTGTGTGTGTGTGTGTGTGTGTGTGTGTGTGTGTGTGTGTGTGTGTGTGTGTGTGTGTGTGTGTGTGTGTGTGTGTGTGTGTGTTTTAGTACAAGTATGTGTGAGAGTATTTACTGTACTGTAGCAGTAACATTGTAGCAGTAACAGCTGTGGCTACTTTAACTTACTTAAACACAGTTACAGTACGCTAATACTGTTCCTTATTGCTACACACTGCTCTATACTGACCACTGAGGCACCCTGATGACTACTCCACAGCACTGACCCACACTGACCACTGCTCCACACTGCTGATCCACACTGACCACTGCTCCACACTGCTGATCCACACTGACCACTGCTCCACACCGCTGACCCACACTGACCACTGCTCCACACTGCTGATCCACACTGACCACTGCTCCACACCACTGACCCACACTGACCACTGCTCCACACCACTGACCACAACTCCACACCACTGACCCACACTGACCACTGCTCCACACCACTGACCCACACTGACCACTACTCCACACTGCTGATCCACACTGACCACTGCTCCACACCACTGATCCACACTGACCACTGCTCCACACTGCTGCTCCACACTGACCACTGCTCCACAGCACTGACCTACACTGACCACTGCTCCACACCACTGACCCACACTGACCACTGCTCCACACCGCTGCTCCACACTGACCACAACTCCACACCACTGACCCACACTGACCACTGCTCCACACCACTGACCCACACTGACCACTGCTCCACACTGCTGATCCACACTGACCACTGCTCCACACCATTGACCTACACTGACCACAGCTCCACACCACTGACCCACACTGACCACTGCTCCACACCACTGACCCACACTGACCACAGCTCCACACCACTGACCCACACTGACCACTGCTCCACACTGCTGATCCACACTGACCACTGCTCCACACCACTGACCCACACTGACCACTGCTCCACACAGCTGATCCACACTGACCACTGCTGAGGATGACCCTTTTGGTGATGAGCACTGCAGCAGGCCGCATTCGAGTGTTAACCCAGCTTCCTCACCCAGTGTGGTCAGCCAATCACATCAAGTGGATCGACTGTCATGTGATTTTTTCCAGTCTCATATCAATTCAAAACAAATGTCAGTCATCCAGTCCTTGCAGTGTATTAAATATGAAACCTTTGCACAGGAAAAGGTGGTCAGTGCCTGAGACGGTATTCTAAAACTCACTTTGGTAATACCACCAGCATTTACATTTGGCCCTTACATCGAGTGTCTTTGTTTGAACAACTAATGCATATCCTCCACATTGACGGTTTTCAATAAACTAATCGGGTCTAACGTTTGGCCTGAGTGACCGGATATCGCAGCCTTGCGCCTACACTGTGGCGCGGGACTGATATGGGTTATGGGAGAAAGGAGCCATTATCACAGTGGATATAAGTATTTACAACTGAATTACAGCGACAAACGTATCCGAAATACCGTGTCCGTTGAACCTAAACGGTTATAAAGGTTGCCTCTCTTTATTTGAAATCACGACGTGCACTTGGTTAACGTATTGCTCAAAGGAATTAAATTTCTTAGTCTCAATCACTGGCAGAATTTTACAGTCGGTACTTGTTCCATATTCTATTACATAGTCAATAATGCCAGCTTTAAACACGCCAGTACACCTGCCCGTTAAATGGAATTACTGAACGTTAAGCGCTAAAATGAGCAAGTGTAAGTGCAAATATGCTGAAAAGTTTGTTCACAAAGATTGTCCTTTCTTACCTTCTCGTTGAGATTTCTCTGTTGTTGGTTCAAAAACAGGTTAATTAAATAAAAACTTCCCACTTAAAACTAAGCGGAGTCTTCGCGTTTACAGGCGCGTGCGCTTGATGACAGCTTTGTCGCACACATGCTCATGCGAGCCGCGACATGTCTTTATGGGGTGAACTTGTTGATTTTTATTTTCTTTGGAAAATAATTGCTTTTATTTGCATTTGGAAAGACATATATTTCAGGAAAAATACAAAAGCGCATTTACAGTGCTAAAAAGGATAATGATGATGTATACATTACATTGCAGTCGCAAAATATCTGCTCTGATAAGAGGAAGAAACAGCCTGTCCGTCTCTCAAGAACAACTTTCCTATCAAGCTGTGAGTTTGTGTTTTTAAGAAGTTGAGGCGAGTCGCGTGTGTTCCGTCTCTCTAGCTTTCTCTCCTCCATTGGGAATGGACAACTAACTATTCAGCCACTTTTGTTCTCTCTCTCTCTCTCTCTCTCTCTCTCTCTCTCTCTCTCTCTCTCTCTCTCTCTCTCTCTCTCAGGACTTTTTAATTCATTAATTCAGTTCTTCCCCTCCCCTGTCTCTCTTTCGCCTTGCAAGTTCGACTGTTTTGCATTGGCAGTGTTGTAAGACGTTAAAATAAAGAAATTCGTGGGGGTTATACTTAGCTGTTATTCGTGAAAGAAAGTGCTTTAGTTCCGTATTAAAAGCTTCCATTTGAATACAGATGTGTTTTAAATAAAGCGCTTTCTCTGGCAGGCGCGCGCTGCGGCGAGAGTGACAACTCCGGTCACGGAGGGGCCTCTGCGGGGAAGGTGCGCATGGGCTTGTTTAAATTACTCATTTCTGAGAAGAGACAAAGAAGGGGCAACATGTATTTAATAGTGTGTCGAGAGAAAACAGTCACAATGAAAGGTAACACATTTGACCATGCCTGAGCTCCGGGTCCTGGCGATCTTAAATATGTAGGCGTTTTTCTTGTTTCCTGCTGTGAACTATTGTAAAGCTCGAGGTTCATGTTCGTGGCGCGTTCCCGTGTGGTCAGGCGTGGGCGTGAGAGGGCGCTATACTCGAAATAAACAACTTACGCTGTGAGACTTATTCACGCGTTAATCATGTCGCCAGATAAGTTTTAACTGTGATATCAGTTTGTTGTGTCTGAACCAGATCCAGTTGCATCTCTGGACTTTGTGTTTTACGTTTGCAACATTGTGTCATTGAGAATGTACACTTTAGTTAGTAAACATAACTGTGTTTTCAACTGTGATATCAGTTTGTTGTGTCTGATTTGAGCCTGTGTGTGCAAGAGTGATGTCAAACCACAAACACTGTGTGTGCAAGGGTGTGTGTGCAGTGTAAAACTGTATTTTGCATCTCTGGTGTGTGGTGTGTGTGTGTCTTTGTGTTTTGTGTGTGTGCGTTTCTTGTGAACATTGTGTCATTGAGAATACCGTGTTGTTAGTGTTTTAGTTTAGTTAGTAAGCATAACTGTGTGTGTCTGTGTTTCAGCTGTCTCAGCTGTGTATGTGTGTGTGCATCAGTGAGTGTGTGAGTGAGTATGTGTGTGTGTGTGTGTGTGTGTGTGTGTGTGTGTGTATGTGTGTGTGTACAGTGTGTGTGTGTGTGTGTGTGTGTGTGTGTGTATGTGTGTGTGTGTGTGTGTGTGTGTGTGTGTGTGTGTGTGTGTGTGTGTGTGAGTGTGTGTATGTGTATGTGTGTGTGTGTGTGTGTTTTGTGTGTGTGTGTGTGTGTGTGTGTGAGTGTGTTGTATGTGTGTGGTCCTTCTCTCTCCATGAAGGCACTAAATGTCCTGCAGGAGGAGAACACAAAGAGGGATTCCGTGAGAGGAATTCACCCTCTGTTCCAGTCATGAGAGGGTGGCCATGCCTTCCTCCAGAGAAGCAACAGAGAAAGAGAGAGAGAGAGAGAGAGAGTAGCAGTATGGAGAGTAGTGGTGTGGGGTAGTGGTCAGAATAGCAGTGTGGGGTAGCATCGCAGAGCTATGGTCAGTGTGGAGCAGTGTTTAGAGAGGCAGTATCGATCTGTGTCCAGGAACTGAATGAAAAGTCTGTTGTGCACTGCAATACAGACATTTAGCTTTCATCCAGAGTGACTGGCAGCACAGGAGAACAGAAGTGCTGTGGCCTGATTAATAAAAGCAATAGTGTCAGATCTGGCCTCCCACATCTCCACAGCAGAAATATACATCATCAATGCACCAACACAAGATAGCTGTGCTAATCTGAGCTAAAATACAAACCCTGAAATCATAACCAGGAAATACCAGAACCAAACCATAAAATATGACGACCTTAATGTGTGCTAGGATACCCGAGATGCAGGCAGGTATTAGGACTGGGAGGAGTGACCACACAGGGAGGGCTCTGCTGTAGCTCTTAAGAAATGCATTCACAATTTATTTAGAGTAAACGGATTGGTAATCTATAAAGTATTGCTCTACGTCTGTGCACTGAGCAGAAAGTATGGCTGTGTAGGCGAGTCTGTGCTACCACTGTTAGCAGTGCAGGTGAATCTGTTAGACTGCTGCTAACAGTACAGGTGAATCTGTGCTAATGCTGCTAACCCTGCAGGTGAATATGTGCTAATGTGGCTAACCCTGCATGTGAATCTGTGCTAAAACACTTGTACTTGCACAAGCACACATGCCCACACACATAGAAATCGGTTACTATTTTATTTCATCTCATAGTTATTGTTACTGCACTGGTGTATGCATGTAGATGTGGTGTGTTTTTCTTAGTTAATTAGTTGCTTTTAACTACCTTTTGTCCCCAAAGGGAAATTCTTTTCCACAGCACTGTACCGCACCGAAAACAGAGTATATATACAGCAAAATTACATTTAACAATTAACACACAGCAGCACAAAACAATAACAGGCAATACATGTAATATGACGGCAGCACACTTGATACACAGCAGTATGTGACAGTGACAAGCAACAGCAAACATCCTAAACCCTTGTGGTCCTTTCAGTGAGGCATACCATTTGGGTTGTTATGGGTGTGTACCTGGCTTTTGCCAAAGCGAGCCCTTCTGCACCTCAGGGTAAATGTTTGATTTTGCCAGTGAAGCACATTGAATTGAGCTGGACAGATGGGAGAGAGTTAAACCCATGAGAGGAGTAGTATGCTTGGTCACTTTTCCGGTGGCTGAGTTGGATTTTTTTGTATTTATTCCCTCCCTTTATTCTTTCCTTGGATCCTGTTTGCTGTTCTGTTACTAGTACCCTGTGTCTTTCTTCATCTTTCCTTCCTTCCTGGGTCTTTCTCCTTCTCTTTCTTTCATCCTCAGTGTTTCGGCCCCATTCTGTCGCTTTCCTGGCCGAGAGCGTCGGTCTGACCGTCCACTCCTTCCCTCCTCTCTCTCTCTTTCACACACACACACACACACACACACACACACACACACACACACACACACACACACACACAGAGTCACACACACACACTCACACACACACATGCGCATGCACTCACATACACACACACACACACACACACACACACACACACACACACACACACACAACACACACACACACAGCTGTACTGTCACTGCACCATTTCTCCTCTCTCTCCTCCTGATCTGTCACAGTGAGTGAGAAAGGAGAAAGAGGAGCCCTGCAGAGCAATGGGAGCGCCACCTACTGGTGAATAGGAAGAGTCCAGTCTATAAAATTCAATTGTCCTATGTGAATGAGTGTGAATGTGAATATGTGAATGAGTGTGAAAGTGAATATGTGAATGAGTGTGAATGTGAATATGTGAATGAGTGTGAATGTGAATATGTGAATGAGTGTGTGAGTGAATATGTGAATGAGTGTGAATGTGAATATGTGAATGAATGTGTGAGTGAATATGTGAATGAGTGTGAATGTGAATATGTGAATGAGTGTGAATGTGAATATGTGAATGAGTGTGTGAGTGAATATGTGAATGAGTGTGAATGTGAATATGTGAATGAGTGTGAATGTGAATATGTGAATGAGTGTGAATGTAAATATGTGAATGAGTGTGTGAGTGAATATGTGAATGAGTGTGAATGTGAATATGTGAATGAGTGTGTGAGTGAATATGTGAATGAGTGTGAATGTGAATATGTGAATGAGTGTGTGAGTGAATATGTGAATGAGTGTGAATGTGAATATGTGAATGAGTGTGTGAGTGAATATGTGAATGAGTGTGAATGTGAATATGTGAATGAGTGTGAATGTGAATATGTGAATGAGTGTGTGAGTGAATATGTGAATGAGTGTGAATGTGAATATGTGAATGAGTGTGAATGTGAATATGTGAATGAGTGTGTGAGTGAATATGTGAATGAGTGTGAATGTGAATATGTGAATGAGTGTGAATGTGAATATGTGAATGAGTGTGAATGTGAATATGGGAATGAGTATGTGAGTGAATATGTGAATGAGTGTGAATGTGAATATTTGAATGAGTGTGTGAGTGTTTATGTCCATGTGAGAGCGTGTATGTGTGTGTGTATGTTAGTGCATGTGTGTGTGTGAGTACATGCGTGTGTATGTGTGTGTATGTGAGAGTGTGCGTGCGTGTGTGTGTGTGTATGTGAGTGTGTCTGTGTGTGCGTGTGTGTGTGAGTACATGTGTGTGTGTTTGTGAATGTGTGCGTGTGTGTGCACATGTGCGTGCGTGTGTGTGTGTGTATGCATGAGTATGAGTGTGTGCGTGCGTGCGTGCGTGTGTGTGTGAGTGTGTGTGTATGCATGTGTGTGTGTGTGTGTGCGTGCGTGTGTGAGTGTGTGTGTATGCATGAGTATGAGTGTGTGTGTGTGCGTGTGTGAGTGTGTGTGTATGCATGAGTATGAGTGTGTGTGTGCTTGCGTGTGTGTGTGAGTGTGTATGTATGCATGAGTATGAGTGTGTGTGTGCATGTGTGTGTGCGTGCGTGTGTGTGAGCATGTGTGTGTGTGCGTGCGTGCGTGTGTGTGTGTGTGTATGTGTGTGTGTGAGTGTGTGTGTATGCATGAGTATGAGTGTGGGTGTGCGTGCGTGCGTGTGTGTGTATGTGTGTGTGCGTGCGTGTGTGTGTGTGTGAGCATGTGTGTATGCATAAGTATGAGTGTGTGTGTGCGTGCGTGTGTGTGTATGTGTGTGTGATTGTGTGTGTATGCATGAGTATGAGTGTGTGTGTGCGTGCGTGTGTGTGTGTGTATGTGTGTGCATGTGTGTGTGTGCGTGCGTGCGTGTGTGTGTGAGTGTGTGTGTATGCATGAGTATGAGTGTGTGTGTGCGTGCATGTGTGAGTGTAGCAGCAGTGCTATTAGATGTTTATAATGTCATGTTAACTAACTTGATTTCAGTTGATTCATTGCAATTCAATCTCATTTTGGTATGAAAAATAATGAAAAAAGCTCAGTGTTTGCAGTTCCAGCACTATGGCCAATCTTGCATATAGCCATTTACCAGTGACAAAGCGACTGGAGAGAACAAAACATTTTCAATTCCAACATTTCAACAGGATTTTACACTTTCAGTTTGTTTTTCCTGTGTTTCCTTATGCCTTATCTTATGCAGGAAATCATGTCTCAAACCACTGCCTCTCCCCTCCCATCCACACCTGCCCCCTCCAGCCATCCACCCTCTCCACCCTCTCCAGCCTGACTCCACCCTCTCCATCCACACTCCACCCTCTCCAGCCTGACTCCACCCTCTCCATCCACACTCTGCCCCCTCCAGCCGTGCTCTGCCCCTCCAGGTGCTGCCTCTGCTCATAGAGCAGGTGGCCAGGCATGTACTACAGAGGTGAGGGCTCTCAGGAAGCAAGCACACTAATGACGTCTACTGGCAGCCAGCTCTCTCGGCTGTACAGAGCAGTCATTACTAAAGATGGCCAGCAGATGGCGGAAAAGTCACACTGCAGGGCTGAAAACTAAACTCTTCTCACAGCATTCTCTCACTTCTTCGACTCCTTTCTCTCATTCACTTCTCACTCATTTCCTCAATCACACTTCTCTGAATGTAATACTCAACTCATTCACCTCTCTCTCCCTCCTCTCTCCTCATCTAGGGTTCAATGTAGATGTCTTCATTGCCTCTTCAGTCACTCTCTCTCGCTCTCTCTCCTCTGCAGTGTATCACATGTCAGTCTGTTGCCTCTGCACTTACATGGGACCTGAGCCACTGAGAGAGAGGGTCAAGGGTCCCTGTGCAGAGGGTTGTCATGGTGAGGGTTGCCAGGGAAGGGGTTAAGATGGTGACCATTTTCATAATGAGTGTTATGAGGGTTACAATAGTAAAAGCTGTCAGATGGACTGGTGTGATGGTTGTCATGGAAGTGGATGAGGGGATGAGCTGTGTGAGGTTTGCCATAGTGAGGGTTGCCGTGGTGAAGGTTTCTGTGGAGGCTGATGTTCCAGAGAGGGCAGTGTGATGATTATAATGACCCCTTATAGTCACTCATTTGTGCCCTAGATATATATTTTTTGTGCTTAGTAAATATCAGGATGCAAGTAACTAGAAATAAGACAAATTTAACAAATATACTTGTGATGATAATATTAATAATACTGATTAGTGTTAGTATTCCTAATTTCATTTGGGCCAGAAAAAAATATAAATAGGTTCGGCTCAAGGAGTGAATTGATCAAACTTCGTTTGATTTAGAACAACAACAAGGGTTTATTAAATACAATACAAAAATAACATCAATGATTAATAAATAAACCTGTAAATGGTCCGTTTAAAATTCAAATATATCTCAGCTCAGTTTTTTACGTTGGAGATCTCAATCTTATTTGCATCTCATGGGAAGGCGGGAGGTAGAAAGAAGGAAGAATTCTTCTGCTCGCACTGGTATCCCGAGTTGCTGCCTCGCCGTTTGTGCTCGATGTCGACCAAAAATATCAGTACAGAAAAAAAAAAAAACAATCTGCATACAGCAGCGCAAAATCTACTGTTAATCATTGTAAGCTCGCTAAACATACAAAAACGATGTTTTACAAACATTGTTACGGTGGCTGGTTAGTTTTTAAAAAACCAGTTAGATTTAACCGTTATCTTACAAAGTAACCTTCAACATTCTAAAGCAACACAAACAGTTTAACTGTAGTAAGGAGAACAACATCGTATCTAACACTGTATTTTAAAAGGGAAAACAGTCATGAATTGTACATACATCTTCGATTGGTTTTACAGTTACAAGGGACATAACTAACATAAAACTACTTTTGAAACTCATATGGCTATCTCCGATTTATTTATTGTTACAGTTGCTAACACTACTAGCTACAAATACAGTCACCGGAGATTCTCAACTTTGTCTAAAAAAAAGTAGAAAAAACAAAACGGCCTCTTCTGATTCACTAAAATAGCTAATTCTAACATAAAATTAAACTCAGCACTAACTGAATTAGAAACTTTGGATATTTGATTGTTAACTTATTATTATTAAAATCACTTCAGATGTACTTCGCTTTATCTCTGACAGACGCACGTCTGCCCAGTAACAACGCGTGCGCTGACTTGCGCGCGTCATCTAGGGGATGGAGAATTAAATGATTACAACCCTGTTCATTTTAGATGGGTTACACCAAGAAACATGCACACTTAGTGCACTTAATACCACTGCAACATACAGAAACATGCACACTTAGTGCACTTCATACTACTGCAACATACAGAAACATGCACACTTAGTGCACTTCATACCACTGCAACATACAGAAACATGCACTCTTAGTGCACTTCATACTACTGCAACATACAGAAACATACACCAGCTTGGTTTCTGAAGTTTGAGGTTTATCTTTTAAGGTCCTTGGGACACTGGTATACCAGGAAGAACAAGCTTAATCAAAAAGACACTGGGTTAGGGCTCCAGCCAGTGTCTTTAAAGCATCAGCGTCAGCTATTGTTAAGCTTTGAAAGTATTTTCTGTTCCATACACCCTCCAGAAGGACTGTTATCTACAATACAACCAAGTTAGTTTTCAGACACCTTCTCAATAATCAATGTGTCACCAACGAATACTTACAAAATTCAGGAGCTCAGAATGTTCAATCACACTGTTGTCTTTCATATCATTACCACATAAGAAGAACAGCGGACTAAGAATGTTGGTGTGAGGGACCCCATAGTCAAGGGGTTTGGGTTCACACAGCACCCAGTCCACCATCAGGACTGAACCCTTACCATATGAGCTTGCCCAATTCATATCTGACTCTCTAAAACCCAAAGCTTTCAGTTTCATCCAGAGGACAGCGTGATCATCTGTATCGAATGCCTTTTAAACGTCTAACAAAACCATTCCACAATGTTTTCTCCCATCTATTTCTTTTCCCCTGTGATCAAACACACACAGTAGACATGTTTCTGTGGAATTTGATCTCCTGAATCAAGACTGGAACATAAAAAGCAGGCAATGGGAGGACAGATAACCCTCAGTCTGGAGATAACTGTCAGTTTCAAAACTGATACTGACCTGCAATGACCCTGATCCTGTGTCTGTCCTTTTTTGTACGGAGGAATTACTCAATGTTTACATCAGAGGGAAATTATCATACTTTAATAAATAAATTAAAAACATGTGTCATAACTTCTGCTGCACCCAAAGAAAACCTGGAGTAAATATGGCCAGTTGACAGAGTTTCTTCAGGACAGTCGGCTCTGAAACTCTCAGGAAGTCAGACTTCCCCAGATGAACCTGTTCTGTGAACAGAACTGCTGAACTTGGTCCCCATGGCTGGAGTGGTCAGGCAGCTTATTTTGCAAGGTGCCGGCAAATGTTTTAAAGAAGCAGGTCAGATAATTACCAACGTCATATTTAGTACAAGAAACCTTTACCCTAACATCAAGGCCAAGGTTACAGTATTGTTTTTAATCCCTAACTACACCCTAGCTGGCTCAGTGCTTGCCATCATCTGCAGGAGTTACTCTTGTTCTCAGCTATTTTCATCTTGAAATATGCCTTTAATACAGTATGCGTTTAATATGTATGAAATATGCATTTCTAAGTTATAATTGTGCCCTGATGTCTTTAAACGGGTTATAATGTGCATTTCTAATAGCCCTAAAAACATCACCAGTCACTCCAGGTTCAGTTCACTTGATTCAGACCTTCTTCACTGTAGGAAGCAGGTCAACACATTTTATGCACAAAGATGGAAAAATACCTCACCTTCATCTATTTCATTGTATTGCAGAACCTGACAAACCTAGGGTACTTCCTGTTACTGTATCACACAGAAACATACAAGCTTGGGTTACGTTCTGTTCCTCAAACACACAGAAACACACACACTGTTCTCTGCTCTGTAATATATTTCACATGGAGTTGTGGTAAAAGTGCAGTAGTGTCTTTACGTACAGATGAGACAGCCTGTTAATGAGTGGAACAGGCAGGCAGCAGGGTAGCTGGGTTAGGGTTAGGACAGTGAACAGGCAGGCAGCAGGGTAGCTGGGTTAGGGTTAGCACAGTGAACAGGCAGGCAGCAGGGTAGCTGGGTTAGGGTTAGCACCGTGAACAGGCAGGGTAGCTGGGTTAGGGTTAGCACAGTGAACAGGCAGGCAGCAGGGTAGCTGGGCTAGGGTTAGGACAGTGAACAGGCAGGCAGCAGGGTAGCTGGGTTAGGGTTAGCACCGTGAACAGGCAGGCAGCAGGGTAGCTGGGTTAGGGTTAGCACAGTGAACAGTCAGGCAGCAGGATAGCTGGGTTAGGGTTAGCACAGTGAACAGGCAGGCAGCGGGGTAGCTGGGTTAGGGTTAGCACAGTGAACAGGCAGGCAGCGGGGTAGGTGGGTTAGGGTTAGCACAGTGAACAGGCAGGCAGCGGGGTAGCTGGGTTAGGGTTAGCACAGTGAACAGGCAGGCAGCAGGGTAGGTGGGTTAGGGTTAGCACAGTGAACAGGCAGGCAGCAGGGTAGCTGGGTTAGGGTTAGCACAGTGAACAGGCAGGCAGCAGGGTAGCTGGGTTAGGGTTAGCACAGTGAACAGGCAGGCAGCAGGGTAGCTGGGATAGCACAGTGAACAGGCAGCCAGCAGGGTAGCTGGGATAGCACAGTGAACAGGCAGGCAGCAGGGTAGCTGGGTTAGGGTTAGCACAGTGAACAGGCAGGCAGCGGGGTAGCTGGGATCTTCATGGTTAGGACAGTGAACAGGCAGGCAGCAGGGTAGCTGGGATCTTCATGGTTAGGACAGTGAACAGGCAGGCAGCAGGGTAGCTGGGTTAGGGTTAGCACTGTGAACAGGCAGGCAGCAGGGTAGCTGGGATCTTCATGGTCATGACACTGAAAGACTTTTCTTCAGCAACCCAAGCAACATTCTTTCTTTCGAGGTTCTGGAGAGACAGAAAATGCAGTTTCTGCCTCTGATTTAATGCTGTAACACTATTCATCCACGCATTCATTCAGGAGTAATTCCTTTGTATTTGCAAGAAAAATATTCAAAATGGATTTAGCTGCTAGCCTGTGTTCAGAACTGCTCTCTTTGGCTGCTAAATTGTGTTCAGCACTTTATTCTTTATCCATTAGATGAGAGTTTCTATCTGTCCCTTAAAATACAGAATTATTCCATTATTAACAGTGAAATGGTTTATACGTGTGTGTGTGTGTGTGTGTGTGTGTGTGTGTGTGTGTGTGTGTGTGTATGCTGTGAGTGTGTGTGTGTGTGAAAGAGTGTGTGTGTGTGTGTGTGTGTGTGTGTGTGTGTGTGTGTGTGTGTGTGTGTGTGTGTGTGTGTGTGTGAATGAGTGTGTTTGTGTGTGTGTGTGTGTGTGTGTGTGTGTGTGTGTGTGTGTGTGTGTGTGTGTGTGTGTGTGTGTGTGTGTGTGTGTGTGTGTGTGAATGAGTGTATTTCAGTGTGTGTGTTTGTGTGAGTGAGTGTAGGTGAGTGTGTGTGATTGAGTGTCAGTGAGTGTGTATGTGACTGTGTGTGTGTCAGTGAGTGCATGTGAGTGTGTGTGTGTCAGTGCGTGTGTGTGTGAGTGTGCGTGTGTGTCAGTTTTTGTGTGAGTGAGTGTGTGAGTGAGTGTGTGTGTGTGTGTGTGTCAATCAGTGTGTGAGTGAATGTGTGTCAGTGTGTGAGTGTGTGTCAGTGTGTCTGTCAGTGAGTGTGAATGTCAGTGAGTGTGTGTGTGTCAGTGAGTGTGTGAGTGAGTGTGTGAGTGTATGTGTGTGTGTGTGTGTGTGTGTGTGTGTGTGTGTGGGGTTGAAAGAGAGGGAGGATTCAGCCCATGTGGTGTGTAATCTCTCTCATTAGAGAAGCACGTGAAGCGCCTCCTTTGCTCCTGTCATTTCATAACCCTCTCATGTCTCGTGTCAGACCTCCAGCTCTAATGTAATAAAGCAGAACAGAACCCACTATCTGTGTCTCTATCTGTCTGTCTCTTTCTCCTTTTCTCTCTCTTTGCCATACACAGAAACACACACTCACATGTACATGTATACACACATATCTACAAAAAGACACATTTACACATTCACACACACTCACAAATACACACGCTCCAAGCATTTACATACACACACATTCAATCTCTCACATGCATACACACACATTCACTGTTACACACATACACATAAGGAACACACTCACTCATTCATATATGCTAACACACACACATACACACTCTCATACATAGACACAATCACTCTCCTTCACACACACACACACATGCATGAACAAAAATACATGCACTCGCATACACACACACACAAACACTCACAAATACACACACACGCACACACGGTCACACACGCTTTCTGTGTGTTTTGTTTTCTATGGTAGGATGACTTGCAGAAGGTAGATTTCTGTGTAAAGAGCAAAGTTGCATACTGAATACACACAAAAATCTCCTCTCCCTCTACCCGCCCTCCCCCTCTCTCAGTCTCCCTCCCTCCCTCCTTCTCTGATGGAGACAGACAGGACAAACTTGGGACCTTGGCCTAAATTCTTCCTGGACAAACTGAGGTACAATCACCTTGTGAGGGAACACGTTGACCTACTGCCTCCCTCTGTCTCTCTCTTACTCTTTCTTTCTCTTTGTCCCTCTTTCTCTCTGTCTCTCTCTCTTTCTTTTCACTCTTTCTGTTCCTCTCTTTCTCTCTCCCTCCATCTTGTCTTTTGTCTCTTTCTTTCCTTTCTCCTTCACTCTCTCCATTTTACTCGCTCTGTGCCGCTGAGAAGGCCATTGCCTTAGATAAATAAAGTGAGGACCCAAGTTAAACAGACTGTAGTTTGTTACATAAAAGGGCAGTTTCTGTGGGAATGGAGCTCCGCTGCCAGACTCTGTCATATTTCACATTTCGGTTTTGCAGTGAGCCATATCCAGACTCTGTCACCCTGGTTCAGCTCAAGTTTAAATGCAAGCACATGGTACCAAGACAGGAAGTTACCAAAAAGATTCAAGAAGAAGAATTCATTTCACAATCAATGAACTACAGCAAAGCTAATGTCACAATTACAGTATTTTTCTATTGCTTACACCATATGAATGAAACTTTAGTCCACGATGTCAAAACACTGTGTATTTGTACAATGCAAGGATAAAATTTTTGTTACGTTCACACAAACACAAGAATCAGAACATGATACAAAACTCAATGACAATAGCAGATGAGAAAACTCGACTGCACATGGGCAAACAGCAGTCAGACCATAATCAACTATAAAAGAGAGAACGAGTGCTTTGGTGTTGAACCTCAACCCAGAGAGACCATATGAGTGGGGTACAGCAGCCAGAGAGGAGACGGGGGTCCATATGAGTGGGGTACAGCAGCCAGAGAGGAGACGGGGGTCCATATGAGTGGGGTACAGCAGCCAGAGAGGAGACGGGGGTCCATATGAGTGGGGTACAGCAGCCAGAGAGGAGACGGGGGTCCATATGAGTGGGGTACAGCCAGAGAGGAGACGGGGGTCCATATGAGTGGGGTACAGCTAGAGAGGAGACGGGGGTCCTTATGAGTGGGGTACAGCAGCCAGAGAGGAGACGGGGGTCCATATGCAGCCCAGAGAGGAGACGGGGGGGTCCATAGAGAGGAGACGGGGGTCCATATGAGTGGGGTACAGCAGCCAGAGAGGAGACGGGGGTCCATATGAGTGGGGTAGCAGCAGCCCATATGAGTGAGCAGCCAGGGGGACGGGGTCCATATGAGTGGGGTACAGCAGCCAGAGAGGAGATGGGGTCCATATGAGTGGGGTACAGCAGCCAGAGAGGAGATGGGGTCCATATGAGTGGGGCTAGAGAGGAGCAGCCAGAGAGGTACAGCAGACGGTGGGGTACAGCAGCCAGAGAGGAGACGGGGTCCATATGAGGGGGTACAGCAGCCAGAGAGGAGACGGGGGTCCATAGAGTGGGGTACAGTAGCCAGAGAGGAGACGGGGTCCATATGAGTGGGGTACAGCAGCCAGAGAGGAGATCCATATGAGTGGGGGTCCATATGAGTGGGGTACAGCAGCCAGAGAGGAGATGGGGTCCATATGAGTGGGGTACAGCAGCCAGAGAGGAGACGGGGGTCCATATGAGTGGGGTACAGCAGCCAGAGAGGAGACGGGGGTCCATATGAGTGGGGTACAGCAGCCAGAGAGGAGATCCATATGGGGGGGTCCAGCCAGAGAGAGAGATGGGGTCCATATGAGTGGGGTACAGCAGCCAGAGAGATGGGATGGGGGTCCAGCCAGAGAGGAGATATATGAGTGGGGTACAGCAGCCAGAGAGGAGATGGGGGTCCATATGAGTGGGGTACAGCAGCCAGGGGAAGGTGCAGGAGGTCGTATAACTGCCATCATCTTCCACTTTGTGTACTATTTACTCAATAATTCCTTTATAGTCTTTCTTTGTATGTTGAACTGCTATAAAATGCTTGAACGTATATCTGTGGCTGAAAAAATATTACAAGCGTTATTGGAAAGCATAATTTCTGCTTTGGTACTCAGCTTTTACTAATGGCAAATGGAGAATGACTGCAGCTCTTCCTATGATTCATAGACACTTATATACACCAAACTGCATTGTCATGAAAAACAGACCATGGTGAAAGTTCACACACACTCAGCTCAGATTAACACTTACAGTTAGTTTTTTGAGCATCTTGGTGATGGATGAAAAGAAATTGTATTTTGTTTTGATGCAGTTTTTTTGTGGCATATGTTTAGTATTGTAAGAAAGTTAGAGCTTTTGCAAGTGATCGTGTCTCATGCAGCAAAGTGTGATCTGTTAGTTGTGCTAACTGTTTTGAAAGATGACTTATACTTTTAAAAAATCATGTAAGCAATAGAAGAATACTGTAATTACCAGAAAAACAGAGTCATAGCTGACAAACTAGGAAAAGTAATGTCACAGTTACTAACCCACAGTAAACACAGCCTGAGTCAACATAATACAAAGCACTCTCTTCATCACACAATGCTGGAAAGAATGCCCACTCACAGACCATAATAATCTGAACTTTATTGACACCATCGCTGCACACACACACACACACACACATACACACACACACGCACACACACACACACACACACGCACAGACACACACACACGCATACACACACACACACATACACACACACAAATACACATATACACACGTGCACACACATACACACACACACATATACGCATATACGCACACAGATACACACACATACATGCATACCCTGTCACACACACACTTCATACAATACATGTTAGTAGCATTAGCAGTTTTAGCACATATTCACCTGAAGGGTTAGCAATGTTAGCACATATTCACCTGAAGGGTTAGCAATGTTAGCACATATTCACCTGCAGGGTTAGCAGTGTTAGCACAGATTCACCTGTACTGTTAGCAGTATTAGTACAGATTCACCTGTACTGTTAGCAGCAGTCTAACAGATTCACCTGCACTGCTAGTAGTGGTAGCACAGACTCGCCTACACAGCCATACTTTCTGCTCAGTGCACAGACGTAGAGCAATACTTTGTAGATTACCAATCCGTTTACTCTAAATAAATTATGAATTCATTTCTGAAGAGCTACAGCAGAGCCCTCCTTGTGTGGTCACTCCTCCCAGCCATAATACCTGCCTGCATCTTGGGTATCCTAGCACACATTAAGGTTGTAGTATCGCTTGGATGGTTTGATTTGGATATGGTACTTCCTGGTTATGATTTCAGGTGTTTTATTTTACACACACAGACATACACATATACACATACCCTCTGGCACACACACCTCATGCATACTCTCTCTCACACACACACACACACAGTGCTCTGTAGGTGAGGGGGAGAAATGACCATGGTGGGGTCTCCGTGGAGAAGAGCTCAGAGCTGATGTGTGGTTACATAAGGGGAGGTAGGGAGGGAGGCAGGAAGAGGGAGAAACACTGAGACACAGGGACACTCTGCTCCATTGCAAAACTGTTGACGGGTCAGTTAGAGCAAACAAAGCCAAGGTCAGCGGATATGGCCATGATTCTGTAAACTTACATAACACTACACATTCAACACTTACCATGTACACACTACACACACACACACACATTCAACACTTACCATGTACACACTACACACACACACACACACACATTCAACACTTACCATGTACACACACACACACACACACACACACACACCATGTACACACCACACACACACACACACATTCAACACTTACCATGTACACACCACACACACACACACACACATTCAACACTTACCATGTACACACCACACACACACACACACACATTCAACACTTACCATGTACACACACACACACACACACATTCAACACTTCAACACTTCACCACACACACACACACATTCAACACTTACCATGTACACACACCCACACATTCAACACTTACCATGTACACACACACACACACACACACACACACATTCAACACTTACCATGTACACACACACACACACACACACATTCAACACTTACCATGTACACACACACACACACACACATTCAACACTTACCATGTACACACACACACACACACACACACACATGTACACACTATACACACACACACACACCCACACATTCAACACTTACCATGTACACACACACACACACACACCCACACATTCAACACTTACCATGTACACACACACACACATGTACACACACACACACACACACATTCAACACTTACCATGTACACACACACACACACACACACATTCAACACTTACCATGTACACACACACACACACACACATTCAACACTTACCATGTACACACACACACACACATTCAACACTTACCATGTACACACTACACACACACACACAAACACTTACCATGTACACACTACACACACACATACAAAACTTACCATGTACACACTACACACACACATTCAACACTTACCATGTACACACTACACACACACACACATTCAACACTTACCATGTACACACCACACACACACACACACACACATTCAACACTTACCATGTACACACTACACACACACACATACAAAACTTACCATGTACACACTACACAGACACACACAAACACACACATTCAACACTTACCATGTACACATTACACACACACAATACACATATAACACTTACCATGTACACACACACACACACACACACACACACACACACACACACTACACAGACACACACAAACACACACATTCAACACTTACCATGTACACATTACACACACACAATACACATATAACACTTACCATGTACACACTACACACACACATACAACACTTACCATGTACACATTACACACAATGCACATACAAATCTTACCATGTACACAGATTACAGACACTCTACACACACAGACTCTACAGACACTCTGTACATAGACACACACACACTACAGAAAAACGGCTACAGTCCTAACTACATACCCCAATAATAGTACTGAGCACCCTGAGTGTGTTCAGAACAGGCAGAGTTTCATTCATTGAACAGACTGTACAAAATAACCAATAGAAAATAAGTTATTTTATGTTGAATCATATAGAGACAATATTATCCAATTCTTGTTCAATAACTCTAAAAGATGGTCTAAATTATTAGTAAAAAAAAATAAGTGTGAAAACAATTGGAACCCCTGTTTTTAGTGCAGTGTGCTGCCTCCTCTGGCAAAGATAATGGCACTAAGCCCCTTGCTAAAATATTTCATAAAGCTGGGGAATATATTGGGAAGGATCTTTTGCTATAATGTTTAACTTGGTTAATTAAGAGAACTGATTGGGAAGAATCTTTAACCATCCCTTCATGCAGAACATTTAGAGATTCTTGATGTCCTTAGACCTGTGCCCTCTTCAATTCAAACCAAGTGGTTTCAAACTGCTTCAACTGCAGACACTGTGATGGCCATTGCAAAATGTGGATTTTGCTTTCAGTAAACCTTTTCTTTGTTGATTTAGAGGTGCGTTTGGGGTCATTGTCATTCAGGAAGGATCACTTGCATCCAAATCTCAACTCCCTGGCAGAAGCAATCAGGTTTTTCCTGGCACTTAGAGTTCATGGTGCTACTGATATTTGCAAGGGCCCAAGGACCTGAGTCAGCAAAACAGCTCAAAGAATGCTTCACAGTAAGTGTGATGATCTCTGTATGCATTCTACTCCTGATGCCAAATTTACCCATGATGTGGCTGGACCAAAAATATAATTTTGATCTCATCTGACTGCTGGACATTTTACTGTGCGAAACAGCATTTTGCAAACCCCTCCTGCTTCAGTTTGTTTGTTACTTGCTTTCTGTTGGTAGCCCTTCCAAATCACCTGTCGTTCAGGAAATACCTTCTAGCTGTTTATTTGGAGACTGAATGACCCCAAGATGTGATCTAAACTCTAAGGCTGTCCAGCTGTGACCCATGCATTCTATTTGCCTCACTCACCTTCCTCCTCGCTGCTCTAGTGCTTATGAACTGTTTTCAGTATTGAAATAGCTATTTCACTATATTCAGTATTTTTTTTTTTTTTACATATTCTGCACCCATTGCACAATTTGTGATGGCCAATAGCCATTTCTCTCTTTTGATTCATCAGTTCTTTAACTTTTCTCATGGTTATGGAGGGGATGGGGATGTCACGTGTAATCTCATTTTATACTGCAGTAAAACAACAGTTCTTTGGTCCAGAGATAACCTAAAGTAAACAGAATTTTAATGCAGATTGATCTTTGATGTTATTCCAAATATTTTCTTGGTATGCTCATAACGTTTATGCCTGGTTTTGAGAAAAAGTGTTATTTATTCAAAAAACCTTTTTCTTAGACTAGCTGTATTGGAATAACGGAATACAGTTTCACATATATTCAAACAAAAATATAGCCCTTTATATTGTTTATTTTGGTTTGGTTTTTTCATCTTCCTCACTTCATTATGAGTGCCAATAATTTCATAGTCCACATCGTATTTGTTTTGTGTGAAGGGAGGAAGTGTGTTTTAAAACTGCAGGATGGGGAGTTAAAGCCCTTGTTGTTCGTACACGTTCCGAGTATTTGTTGACCTATTGCTTTAACATACGTCATTCTCTGGAGAAAACACGATGCCATGTTCCGTTTATTGTCACATTTTCACTTAAGATCAATACAGGCGCTTGTTTAACGGGTGGCTGTCCTTACTGGTGAGGAGGTGTGCATCATTTCCGAACAACGCCCCGCCAGGGTGGCCAATTGGAGCATCCTACGTCATCGAAAATGTAACTAGGGGAGTGTGTCTAGGGTTACAGGGGTGGTCTATAAAGTACCCAGCGACAGCTCGTGTTTAGGCTATCAAGAGGAAACGACAAAGAGTTTGTGGAAGGAAAGCGTAGTTCATATCCGAAATTATTCTTTTCTGTTGTTTACTTACTAATTGAATAGCTGTTGAAAGAGTTATTTTTGCAATTTTGCATAAAGTGTGTCTGATTTCGAGTTGATTGCGGAAGGCAGCTTGTCCACAGAAGTTCACATTTTGAGGAGGAATTTAATTCACCACGTAACATGTTTCCTGAGGCGGCGACTGGGTAAGTTCGAAGTCACTTATTCCCTCAGTTTCTTACTAATTAGTCACTTAACTACTTATGAGGTTACCAGTTTTAGATAGGAAATGTAGGTAGATGAATTGAGCCTCATAGCGTACCATTTCTCGAAAGTAAATACTCCTCGGTTCAGAACATTTGACTGAACGTCAAACCTGAGGCATGGGTTAAGCGCGAGAGCGCGCGTGTGTGCACGCGTGTCGAAATTGTATTTGCATGGCTCCCGTTCCGCATTGCCCCCGTCGAGGCAAAGGGTGAGGGAGTTCAGCTGGATGAGGTCTTATGTGACGCTTCATTTGGTTTATTTATTTATTTTTTTAAGGAAATGCGTACTTGGGCCTACCTCGCCAAATTTAAAGTAGAACCATTTTTGTTGAGAACAGGTTTTGAATACCAACGCCATAGTGCAGAATGCTGTAGAATCCATGGTAAAATCGAATCTAGTCGTGTGATATATTGAGACCAACCGCTGCGATACGTTTGTTTCACGCGTGTTGACTTCGAACTATGCAATTGCTTAAAGCCCAAACGAAGTTAAACTAATAAATTGGCTTAGTTTAAATAGACTGAACAATTAAAATAACTGGTGTTTGATGAGCACGTGCGTAATGGGTAAGGGAGCGGAAGCAATAGTTGTTGGAGGGAAATACCAGGTTTGCGCAAAGGATGGAAAAAAAAGTGTCGACCGCGACGGCAGGAGAGTCACGTAGTTCCTTTTGCAGTGTGTACGAGCAGTACGAGCGGAAAATTTGTCATGATGGACCAGTTGAAGGTGTGTTTCCGATACCACGCACTTCAGGGACCGTTGTTAAGTAAATTATGTGGGTAATTTTGTTGATCTCAAACCCAAATAGAGGAGAGCCTTTTCATAAGCGAAACATCACCCATTTCCAACAGAAAATAAAATATTGTATTTTGAAACTGAAGTGCAGCTACGGAGTGCAGTGAGTTCGTAGTTGGCTCTTCAGTACAGCTGGATTGTATAGCCCCGTATTCTTGAGGACATTATTTATCTCATCTCAAAAGACAACATTTAAGGTCCGATTTGGCGGAGGCATGGCATGACGCTCGCTAGCGTAACGGCGCGTTTGAGTGGCCTGGCGGCGGTCGTTCCACCCCACCTGCTGAACGCCACGTTACATAACGCAGGTGGCTGTATAGCCTCGCGCTCATTCGCACTCCTGTGATGAATGTCATGCGGAGCAGACTCTGTGGATTCCTGCTTTGCTGCTTGAAGTCTTAATCATCTCTGTTCTGTCCAAATTGGCTTAAGTCCTGTGACAATTTGGGGTTGGATGAGGGCTTGGAATTTGAGTTTTTCCCATTTTCAGACTTCTGTGAAGGCCAGGGCTGTAAGGGGGCTCATGAGACACTCGTGGTGCTAAACTAATATATTCAAATAATGAATTACATTAAGAGTGAGTCCCTGTTTCTTTTTATAGCTGTGTGTGTGTGTGTGTGTGTGTGTGTGTGTGTGTGTGTGTGTGTGTGTGTGTGTGTGTGTGTGTGTGTGTGTGTGTGTGTGTGTGTGTGTGTGTGTGTGTGTGTGTGTGTGTGTGTTGGGGAGGGGGAAGGGGAGGGGGTTGAGGGTTGAGGGCGGCTTGTGCCGAGCCCTCCGCTGGTGGACGAAAGTCAGGTGATTGAGCTGGAACGGACAGCCCGCCCCCTCCCCCATACTGAGGCACCGTTGCACCATTATGAGTTCAAATAAGAACTAACTGCGATCCATGATCCTGTGACACAGGTGTGTGTATGCGTGTACCTGTGTGTGTACAGGTGAGAGAGCCACAGCTGAAGCTCTGGTAGTTATGTAAAAGGATTTTAGTCTGATATGACAGGGAAGAGGTCACCACAGACTTAAGGATTCAAAGAATGCGGTTTTATAAGCACAATGAGCTTATCCAGAGGTCCCCCCCACCTTACATTTCAGAGAAAGCATTGGACTACTTCAGACTCACACACACACACACACACTCTCACTCTCACACACACACACACACATTCACTCTCTCTCTCACACACACACACACACATTCACTCTCACTCTCTCACATGCGCACACACACACGGGCATGTAAACACACTCCCTCTCACTCATGCTCACTCAGACTCTTCAGAATGAATCCCTTCCCATGTGCAGATGCACACACCTGTACACACCTGCTCACTGCACTGTGCTTTGATTCTCCCGCTCAGGTACAGTTATGAGGAGTGCAGGGCCACGGCAGACTGGCTGCTGGCTCAGACAGCACTGCGCCCCCTGGTGGGCATTGTTTGCGGCTCAGGACTCGGTGGTTTGGCAGAGATGCTGAAGGACCAGGTGGCCTTCAACTACAGAGACATCCCTAACTTCCCCCAGAGCACGGGTGAGTGTGAGTCAGGAACACATGCTGATTGGCTGTATGTGATTGGTTGTTGTGTGTGTGGCTGATTTGTTCTAATTGGTAAGTGTGTGTGGATAGTTTGTGGTGACTGGTTGCTGTGTGTAGCAGGTTAATGCTGATTGGGTACTGTGTGCGGTTACTCTGTGCTGATTGGCTGCTGTTTGTGGTTCTGTTGCAGTGCACGGACATGCAGGGCGGTTGGTCTTTGGAACCCTGAAAGGAAAACCTTGCGTCTGCATGCAGGGGAGGTTCCATCTTTATGAAGGATATCCTGTCCAGAAGGTACCTGTGCATTACTGTTCCCTGCGCACCTGTGCGTTACTGTACCCTGCGCACCTGTGTGTTACTGTACCTGCACTGTGGCGATGTGCTCAGTTGTTGATCTTTGTTCAGATCACTTTGCCGATGCGGATCTTCCGTCTGCTGGGTGTGGAGACGGTGATCCTGACCAACGCTGCCGGAGGCCTGAATCAGGACTACAAGGTGGGAGACATCATGATCATCAAAGACCACATCAACATGCCCGGCTTCGCAGGGAACAACCCACTTGCTGGCCCAAACGACGAAAGGTGTGTGTGTGTGTGTGTGTGTTCGTGTGTGTTCGTGTGTGTGTGTGTGTGTGTGTGTGCGTGCATGCGAGATGAAGAGGGAGACAGTGCGTTAAATGTTGGCTGTGTGTTGCAGGTTTGGTGTGCGGTTCCCCTGCATGTCGGATGCATATGACAGGGAGCTGCAGCAGCTAGCGCAGGATGTGGGGGCGGAGCTTGGCTACAGTGACTTCCTGCGCGAGGGCGTGTACTGTGTTCTCGGTGGGCCGTCATTCGAGACCATTGCAGAGTGCCGTATGCTACACAAACTGGGCGCTGACGCAGTAGGTGAGACGAACAACCCCCTTACTGGGTCCTCACAATGTCACGACCCCCTTACTGGGTCCTCACAATGTCACGACCCCCTTACAGGGTCCTCACAATGTCACGACCCCCTTACAGGGTCCTCACAATGTCACGACCCCCTTACAGGGTCCTCACAATGTCACGACCCCCTTACAGGGTCCTCACAATGTCACGACCCCCTTACTGGGTCCTCACAATGTCACGACCCCCTTACAGGGTCCTCACAATGTCACGACCCCTTACAGGGTCCTCACAATGTCACGACCCCCTTACAGGGTCCTCACAATGTCACGACCCCCTTACTGGGTCCTCACAATGTCACGACCCCCTTACTGGGTCCTCACAATGTCACGACCCCCTTACTGGGTCCTCACAATGTCACGACCCCCTTACAGGGTCCTCACAATGTCACGACCCCCTTACAGGGTCCTCACAATGTCATGACCCCCTTACAGCATGTTGGTATCCAGCGGTGTAAATGCATAATGTGTAGAGTCGCTCTGCATCCCTCCCTTTAACCCTAACCCACTCTTGCAGGGATGAGCACGGTGCATGAGGTCATCGTGGCGCGCCACTGCGGCATGCGGGTTTTCGCCCTGTCGCTGATCACCAACCAGGCCGTCATGGACTATGACAGCGAGGAGAAGGCCAATCACGAGGAGGTGCTGCAGACAGGCAAACAGCGCACAACGCAGCTGGAGCGGCTCGTGTCCACCATGGTGACCCGCATAGAGCACAACAATAACTATGCCTGACTGACCCCAGATCGGCTCCGACCCACATGATCGGACTTTGCCTTCATTTTAGTGTGACAGCAACTATATCTGACTGACCCAGATCAGGCCAGGCCCGCATAGAGCACAAGATCCCCAGATCAGATTTTGCACTCAATTTAGCATGACAGCCTGACTGACCCCAGATCAGCAGTATTACTGCATCAAACTTGTACATCTCCTGACTGACAGCTACTCCTGACTGACCCCAGATCACTGCTTTGTGATTGGGTGTTTTGTGTTTTTTATTTTTTTATTTCTGTGTGACCCGAACATTCCTGCCATCCCTCACCCAGCCCCGACCATTCTCTTACACCATGCTGGGCCTAATCCCATGCAAATGTCTTACATGGAACTAATACTGTAGAGAGGTTGTTTCTTTTGTGGCACACAATTCGAGGGTCTTAATGTTATTATATTATTAACTTAAAATTGTATTGTTTTGGCTATTTATTTTTCTTAGTTTAAACGGCATAGATTCAGTGCAATGCATTCCTGTGTGAAGAAAGTCGCCACTGCAGGCTGATGAGGGACACTGTTGTGGAGGAGGCTCCTTCTCCAGCATTACTGCAGAAATGGTCAAATGTTACATGTTAGTTGGGGCCTTGCACAACATTGGTATTTAATTTTAATATATTTAACAAATAAAAGTGTCTTAGTTATTTATGAGTACTTGTTTGTAAATGTATGTTGGGTATGTATTGTAGGCTATGTGAGCAAGAGCTGCAGAGTTTGTGTGAGTGTTTGTTTGAGTACATCCTGGCTCCCTCTCCCCTGGGCCAGTACACGCCCCAATGGTTCAAATAAAAACATTAAACCGTTGACTATGTACCTACTCTACTGCAAACAAGAACAAGAGGGAGGGGGATACGTTCTGTAGTAAGGTCTCTGGTCGCTGATGGTTTGCCATCAGACTCAATGGTCCAATGGCATATTATTCAGCTCTTAAAGAAAATAAAGGCTTCTTTTACAAACCGTGTGTGTGTGTGTTGAGAGGATCTTTGTAATGTAATTCATATCAGTGGGAAAATCTTTTGGCAAAAAAAAAATTGTTGAAGCGTTGCATTGGGTAGCAGTGTTTTGTTGTGTTATGGAGCTGGGCTTGTAGCTCAGAGGTTACAGTGTAGTGTAATGGTTAGAGAGCTGGGCTTGTAGCTCAGAGGTTACAGTGTAGTGTAATGGTTAGGGCTGGGCTTGTAGCTCAGAGGTTACAGTGTAGTATAATGGTTAGGGAGCTGGGCTTGTAGCTCAGAGGTTACAGTGTAGTGTAATGGTTAGGGAGCTGGGTTTGTAGCTCAGAGGTTACAGTTTAGTGTAATGGTTAGGGAGCTGGGCTTGTAGCTCAGAGGTTACAGTGTAGTGTAATGGTTAGGAGCTGGGCTTGTAGCTCAGAGGTTACAGTGTAGTGTAATGGTTAGGAGCTGGGCTTGTAGCTCAGAGGTTACAGTGCAGTGTAATGGTTAGGAGCTGGGCTTGTAGCTCAGAGGTTACAGTGTAGTATAATGGTTAGGAGCTGGGCTTGTAGCTCAGAGGTTACAGTGTAGTGTAATGGTTAGGGAGCTGGGCCTGTAGCTCAGAGGTTACAGTGTAGTGTAATGGTTAGGAGCTGGGCTTGTAGCTCAGAGGTTACAGTGTAGTGTAATGGTTAGGGAGCTGGGCTTGTAGCTCAGAGGTTACAGTGTAGTATAATGGTTAGGAGCTGGGCTTTAGCTCAGAGGTTACAGTGTAGTGTAATGGTTAGGGAGCTGGGCTTGTAGCTCAGAGGTTACAGTGTAGTGTAATGGTTAGGGAGCTGGGCTTGTAGCTCAGAGGTTACAGTGTAGTGTAATGGTTAGGGAGCTGGGCTTGTAGCTCAGAGGTTACAGTGTAGTATAATGGTTAGGGAGCTGGGCTTGTAGCTCAGAGGTTACAGTGTAGTGTAATGGTTGGGAGCTGGGCTTGTAGCTCAGAGGTTACAGTGTAGTGTAATGGTTAGGGAGCTGGGCTTGTAGCTCAGAGGTTACAGTGTAGTGTAATGGTTAGGGAGCTGGGCTTGTAGCTCAGAGGTTACAGTGTAGTGTAATGGTTAGGGAGCTGGGCTTGTAGCTCAGAGGTTACAGTGTAGTATAATGGTTAGGGAGCTGGGCTTGTAGCTCAGAGGTTACAGTGTAGTGTAATGGTTAGGGAGCTGGGCTTGTAGCTCAGAGGTTACAGTGTAGTGTAATGGTTAGGGAGCTGGGCTTGTAGCTCAGAGGTTACAGTGTAGTGTAATGGTTAGGGAGCTGGGCTTGTAGCTCAGAGGTTACAGTTTAGTGTAATGGTTAGGGAGCTGGGCTTGTAGCGCAGAGGTTACAGTGTAGTGTAATGGTTAGGGAGCTGGGCTTGTAGCTCAGAGGTTACAGTGTAGTATAATGGTTAGGGAGCTGGGCTTGTAGCTCAGAGGTTACAGTGTAGTGTAATGGTTAGGGAGCTGGGCTTGTAGCTCAGAGGTTACAGTGTAGTATAATGGTTAGGGAGCTGGGTTTTTGGCTCAGAGGTTACAGTGTAGTGTAATGGTTAGGAGCTGGGCTTGTAGCTCAGAGGTTACAGTATAGTATAATGGTTAGGGAGCTGGGCTTGTAGCTCAGAGGTTACAGTGTAGTGTAATGGTTAGGAGCTGGGCTTGTAGCTCAGAGGTTACAGTGTAGTGTAATGGTTAGGGAGCTGGGCTTGTAGCTCAGAGGTTACAGTGTAGTGTAATGGTTAGGAGCTGGGCTTGTAGCTCAGAGGTTACAGTGTAGTATAATGGTTAATGGTTAGGTAGTGTAGCTGGGCTTGTAGCTCAGATGTTACAGTGGGCTTGTAGCTGAGGTTAGTAATGGTTAGGGAGCTGGGCTTGTAGCTCAGAGGTTACAGTGTAGTGTAATGGTTAGGGAGCTGGGCTTGTAGCTCAGAGGTTACAGTGTAGTGTAATGGTTACGGAGCTGGGCTTGTAGCTCAGAGGTTACAGTGTAGTGTAATGGTTAGGGAGCTGGGCTTGTAGCTCAGAGGTTACAGTGTAGTGTAATGGTTAGGGAGCTGGGCTTGTAGCTCAGAGGTTACAGTGTAGTGTAATGGTTAGGAGCTGGGCTTGTAGCTCAGAGGTTACAGTGTAGTGTAATGGTTAGGGAGAGCTGGGTTTGTAGTGTAGCTCAGAGGTTACAGTTTAGTGTAATGGTTAGGGAGCTGGGCTTGTAGCTCAGAGGTTACAGTGTAGTGTAATGGTTAGGGAGCTGGGCTTGTAGCTCAGAGGTTACAGTGTAGTGTAATGGTTAGGGAGCTGGGCTTGTAGCTCAGAGGTTACAGTGTAGTGTAATGGTTAGGGAGCTGGGCTTGTAGCTCAGAGGTTACAGTGTAGTATAATGGTTAGGGAGCTGGGTTTTTAGCTCAGAGGTTACAGTGTAGTATAATGGTTAGGGGTTTTTAGCTGGGCTTCTAGCTCAGAGGTTACAGTGTAGTATAATGGTTAGGAGCTGAGCTTGTAGCTCAGAGGTTACAGTGTAGTGTAATGGTTAGGGAGCTGGGCTTGTAGCTCAGAGGTTACAGTGTAGTGTAATGGTTAGGGAGCTGGGCTTGTAGCTCAGAGGTTACAGTGTAGTGTAATGGTTAGGGAGCTGGGCTTGTAGCTCAGAGGTTAAAGTGTAGTGTAATGGTTAGGGAGCTGGGCTTGTAGCTCAGAGGTTACAGTGTAGTGTAATGGTTAGGGAGCTGGGCTTGTAGCTCAGAGGTTACAGTGTAGTGTAATGGTTAGGGAGCTGGGCTTGTAGCTCAGAGGTTACAGTGTAGTGTAATGGTTAGGAAGCTGGGCTTGTAGCTCAGAGGTTACAGTGTAGTGTAATGGTTAGGGAGCTGGGCTTGTAGCTACATGCTACACTGGTACTTATGCTACAAGTGGCTGGATTTGTGAAGCTGTGTATTATGTGACTCTGGGGTCAACAATGTGACTTTAAGAACTAGTCAGTCAGACGTTCGTCCTGAAACCCCCGAGCAGAGTGACGTCCAAAATGCTCTGAATAGGGCTGAAAATGAGACTGAGGTCATGGAAAGTCTCCTGGCAGGGCGTGGGAGAGCGCCCTCAGCCTGCAAACACACAGCCGTTTCATCCCTCAGTGTAAAGCACATATCTGTTTAAAGAACACACATCTGTGACATTTTTCATGCAAAATTGTCAAAGAAAGTCACAACTTGGAAGCATTCCAAAATGGATGTTCCTTGTTCTGTATCACTGTATGATCAGTATCTTTCAAAAGCATATTTTAAACTATCATCTGTCTTTGTTGTTACCAGGTTTTATCAGTCGTTTACAAACGGATAATGTAGGCATCGGTTCAGAAACTCAAGTATCGAAAGAAATTTTCTCAGCTAAATAATACATGCTTGTTTCCACTCATTTGCACTTGCAAATCAGCCTTCATAGCACTCACACACACATACATACGCACACAAATACACACACACATGCCAGCAGAGCCCCCATGGGAAACTGCATAATTTACAGTCAACTGTCACAAGTTGCTCAAAAATATCAGTTTTGATTTTGTGTGATGTACTGTAAAATTCTGTTGTAAAAACATCTGTTGACTGTAAAAGTCACAAGTGACTGAGACATTTGTACATAGAGCTCTGGTGAAGGCAGCGTTTGCTTTGCAGATATATGCACTGGTCACATGACAGCGCGGTTTGCTTAGCAGATATGTGTGCTGGTCACATGATGGCATTGTATTCCTTTTCAGTTTTCCAAAGGTGCATAGTATGAGCAGCTAGCGCAATCACTGTGCCAGAGTAGAGTATGCGCAGCTGGCGCAATCACTGTGCCAGAGTAGAGTATGTGCAGCCAGCACAGCTGACTCACCTGCAGAACATGCTGCCCTTGTGTCTGATGTGAGCGCTGGCTGGGTTAGGGTTAGGGTTAGTCCACATGCTGCCCTTGTGTCTGATGTGAGCGCTGGCTGGGTTAGGGTTAGGGTTAGGGTTAGGGTTAGTCCACATGCTGCCCTTGTGTCTGATGTGAGCGCTGGCTGGGTTAGGGTTAGGGTTAGTCCACATGCTGCCCTTGTGTCTGGTGTGAGCGCTGGCTGGGTTAGGGTTAGGGTTAGTCCACATGCTGCCCTTGTATCTGATGTGAGCGCTGGCTGGGTTAGGGTTAGGGTTAGTCCACATGCTGCCCTTGTGTCTGATGTGAGCGCTGGCTGGGTTAGGGTTAGGGTTAGGGTTAGTCCACATGCTGCCCTTGTGTCTGATGTGAGCGCTGGCTGGGTTAGGGTTAGGGTTAGGGTTAGTCCACATGCTGCCCTTGTGTCTGATGTGAGCACTGGCTGGGTTAGGGTTAGGGTTAGGTTTAGTCCACATGCTGCCCTTGTGTCTGATGTGAGCGCTGGCTGGGTTAGGGTTAGGGTTAGTCCACATGCTGCCCTTGTGTCTGATGTGAGCGCTGGCTGGGTTAGGGTTAGGGTTAGTCCACATGCTGCCCTTGTGTCTGATGTGAGCGCTGGCTGGGTTAGGGTTAGGGTTAGTCCACATGCTGCCCTTGTGTCTGATGTGAGCGCTGGCTGGGTTAGGGTTAGGGTTAGTCCACATGCTGCCCTTGTATCTGATGTGAGCGCTGGCTGGGTTAGGGTTAGGGTTAGTCCACATGCTGCCCTTGTGTCTGATGTGAGCGCTGGCTGGGTTAGGGTTAGGTTAGTCCACATGCTGCCCTTGTGTCTGATGTGAGCGCTGGCTGGGTTAGGGTTAGGGTTAGTCCACATGCTGCCCTTGTGTCTGATGTGAGCGCTGGCTGGGTTAGGGTTAGGGTTAGGGTTAGTCCACATGCTGGCGGTGAGCACTCCTCTGGATCACAATGACATTCATCTGAGCTGTGTGTGTTCACAGAAAACACGCACACACACGCACGCTCACACTCACACGCTCACACACACACGCTCGCACGCAGACACATTCGCGCACAAACACACTCATGCTCAGACGCACACAAACAGAGCAGACTTTTTAGATAGGATACTGGCTACGAGACAATGATACAGCATGACAAAGTAAAAAATATGGCATATTTAAAAATAAGCAGCTTTATATACATAAAAAATAAGACTGCATATACAAACTGGCAAACATTTCAAAATGGTGTACGGAAATATCCATAGCATATCTCCACATTATTCACACATTTTAATTTTTAAAAAGTTCTCCATCTTACACTGCCATGCTTTCCACCATCCATAACTGGACCTGAATATGGACAGAAATATCACAGCTGTGTATGCAAACTGACTGGTATGTTTACGTTTTACAGTGCGGGGTCCACATTCCACAGGCCTTCCACCATGAAATCTGATTCACACTGCAGAGCCCAGAGGGCATTGACATACCATTATTATATAACTACTAAGGTAACAGGAGGACTCACCTGCAGAATTATGAAATAATCAGACAAGTATTACATAATTACTACCCTGACCGGAAGCACAGGCAGAGGGGGGCAGAAGAGAGCCCGAGCTAATCACCATGAGCTTCCCCTTTATCAAAGCAGCATGGCTAACCCAGAAGCTGCCAGTCAGAACCGTTTGGGTGTTAGTCAGTGTAATGGGCAGACCCCCAGCTGTGGTTGGGTTAGTGCTGTTCGTGGGTTTAGTTGAGTGTGTTAGCATGGTTAGCTGACCCCAGCTTAGAGGCCCTGGCAGACCTATTTGGCACTTAGCTTTAGCTGAGCTCAGGAGCAGAACTTCTCAAAACAAGGACTGTGCAGTCACTGTGCTGCAGCAGCACCCAGAAAAGCCCAGCTAAGGCTGTGCAGTCACTCTGCAGACCCCCAGCTGAGCTGCGCAGACACTCTGCAGACCCCCAGCTGAGCTGCGCTGACACTCTGCAGACCCCCAGCTAAGGCTGCGCTGACACTCTGCAGACTCGTGTTGTAGGAGTGCCTTGTATGTGTGTATTATCACCTGCAGGAGAGGGAAACTCTCTGCAGGCTGAAACAGGGTCAGCCCCCCTCAGACGCTGCCCCCAGAGTGGACAATTCTGTGACGTTTCAGATGGTGCAGCAGAGTGAAGGTCTTCCCACACTGCAAGCAGCTGAAGGGCCTGGCGCCTGTGTGCACACTCTGGTGCGTCTTCAGGCTGCTCTGCTGGGTGAACCTCTTCCCACAGGTAGCACAGCCGTAAGGTCTCTCTCCCGTGTGTGTTCGATGGTGGATCTTCAGGTGAGATGAACAGTGGAAACGCTTCCCACACTGAGTGCAGCAGAAGGGTCTCTCTCCCGTGTGACTTCGCTGGTGGATTTTCAGGTAAGACAAACGACCGAAGGTCTTCCCACACTGTGTGCAGATGCATACGTTTTCCTCTGTGCCAGAAACCCACTGCTGGCCCAGCTCCTCCACCATGCTGAAGGCAGCGGAGCTGAGGGAGCCAGACTCATACTGAGAGCCTGAGTGTGGCTGGCCTGTGCTCTCACTGCCTCTCATTTGCTTTACTGAGGGTCCATGTTGCTGCTGCTGGGGCAGTAATGTCTGATTCTCTCTCTCCACTCTGTGCACAAGTCTCTCTCTGTACTGGCCCTGCTGTGTGTGAATGGCCTCTGATCTCAGCTCTTCACTGCAAACAGACTGTTTCTCACTCATCTTATCAAACGCCTCAACATACGACGCCCCAAAAGAGGACACTGTGTTTCCGGAGCCTTCCACGGTGGCAGGAGTGTGCTGTAGCTCTGAGTGAACTGACAGACTCTGTGAGTACTGTTCTGTAGCATTAGAACAAACTGGATCAGCAGTCTCTATGTCGCTGTCCCCTTGTGTTAAGGAAGTCCACAGCTGACTGTCTCTCTCATACATGACGTACTCAGGGCCCAGATTGTTGAGTCTTCCTGCGCTGTGTTCACATCCTGTCTGACTGAGTCTCTGGGCTACATGCTCTTCCTCTTGCTCTGCCTTCACCACAAACTCCAGTCCACTCAACTCCTCATCACTGTGTCCACACCTGTGCTGCTCTCTCAGCTCCTCTGGGTCTCCTGCAGGTGTGGGCCCTGTCTCCTGTTTCTTCTCTTCTTCTACAGGTGTGGGCTGTGCTACCTGTTCCTCTGCGTGTCCTGCAGGTGTGGGTTCTGTTACCTGTTCCTCTCCTGCAGGTGTGGGCTGTGGCTCACTGTAACACACATCCTCTTCCAGTCTCTCCTGCTTGATAAGAAGGGATTCAGGCCTGGCCTCCTCCATGCCTGCAGACTGTAACAGGGAAGCCAAGATATTCAATGCATCCCAGATCTGCATCTGCACCTGTTTATCACACTCTACACACACATTAACATATGCACTGTAAATGTGTGTTTACCTTTTCCACAGGTGTGGGTGCTCCATCTCTCCACAGACTGAAGCTCCAGTCCTGCTCAAAGGTACTGTCTGTAGGGAAGAAAGCAGAGGTATAAGGTAAGTCTGGCTGTCATCCCAGAACCTCATTACCAATGCATGTTAGCTTGCTCATATAAACGTCTTAACATAAAAAATAAATAAATAAATAACACACCGTGTGGAAGACAACACGCAGCAACACAGTTATGTACATTCACAAAAGCAGAATGATTGTTCGGTGTTACCCAACGGGAGCGCACCTGCACTGGGTCTACTCAGCCCTCGCGCCAGCCTCAGCTCGTGCTCCATTAGCTGAAGTTTCTTCTTCAGCGCTTGGTTCTCGGTTTGACTACGAGATATTTCAAAACGCAAAACCTCGCAGTTATCGTCCACAAGTTTACTAATTTCAGCCACAGCTGTTTTGGCTAATATATCCATGATCGTGGACAGTTCTTCCTGGAAAGTGACACAAGTCGACATTTCACCAGACGACTTCACACTTCTTTGTGATTATTTTAAGTAGGTGCTTTAGGATGTGTCTGATATAGGATAATTAGCAATCCGTCAGTCATACACTGCCCCGATAGATTTGCCAAACAGCTAGCTTGCTTTGGCTTCCATTCGGTGCACCAACGGAGATGACTCAAGGGACAACTAGGAAAACAACACGTGACCAAAAAGTCGCGTATATATGACGTCAATCAAGTCTGTGACCAATTCACAGAACCGAATCGACCGGAAATGTTCAATATTTTCAAGAAAGATCATTGACATTTAAAATAATGTGTTGACTGAAAAGGCTGACATAGTTATAAGATGGTTGAACAATAAGTACCTTGCAGTTCGATTCATCGATAAAGATGACCGTATTTTAAATTACTTAATATCTGAACAATTTCGGAGGATCTCTGCCCTGATAGAACATCGTATGTTTATTATTTTAAAGATCCAGACCTGAGTTGCTTTATTTGCCAGGGTAACATTTCCGCCCTTTTTTATGTTAAACCGAATACAATACTACTCATCATTTGTTTTTCCTTTTGTGTCGAGAGGGTTCATGTGTGGGCCTACTCCGTATTTTCCTGGGCATTTGTTCATGTGACGTTACCCTCTAAATTCTAACACTCAGAAAGTGTATCCTCCTCTCCCCCACACCACCTCATCTCCACCTCACCCGCTTCTGTCCCAAGCATGCTGAGCTAGCGTTTTCATTTGATTATTCAACCGAGGCTTTGCAATAATTTAAGAAAGTATAGTAGCATCCACCAAGTTGATAAGTATTCATAAAATTATTTAATATACTGCAGTTGGATTGAAATGTGCACTTAAATCGACAATAATATAAATTTCATAAAGCAGCATTAATATAAAAAGTAATTTCAAGAATTATTTTCTATGTCCAAAATCAGATTCTTTGTTTGATAACAGTTCTATCAACTGAGATTCACTTTTACAGTTGAGATTCTGTTTTTATAAAGGCATAAAGAGGAAGGCTTAAGTCTTCCAAATTTTGTTTGAATTAAAGTATAAATTGAGCGGAAAATGATAGAAATATCCAGGGACCCAATGGTTGACAAAACAACCTATCAGTTAGATTTCAATGGTTAGGTTTTTACCATGGACAATTTAATTTACAATGTAATAAAAACCATCTACCCAAACTATATTCCCAAAATACATGCGTAAGCAGCTGGGCCTATAACTACAGTTATAGTGTACTATAGTATAATAGTGTAGTATGATTAGGGAGCTGGGCTTGTAGCTAAAGAGGTTACAGTGTAGTGTAATGGTTAGGGAGCTGGGCTTGTAGCTCAGAGGTTACAGTGTAGTGTAATGGTTAGGGAGCTGGGCTTGTAGCTCAGAGGTTACAGTGTAGTGTAATGGTTAGGGAGCTGGGCTTGTAGCTCAGAGGTTACAGTGTAGTGTAATGGTTAGGGAGCTGGGCTTGTAGCTCAGAGGTTACAGTGTAGTGTAATGGTTAGGGAGCTGGGCTTGTAGCTCAGAGGTTACAGTGTCGTATAATGGTTAGGGAGCTGGGCTTGTAGCTCAGAGGTTACAGTGTAGTGTAATGGTTAGGGAGCTGGGCTTGTAGCTCAGAGGTTACAGTGTAGTGTAATGGTTAGGGAGCTGGGCTTGTAGCTCAGAGGTTACAGTATAGTATAAGGTTAGGGAGCTGGGCTTGTAGCTCAGAGGTTACAGTGTAGTGTAATGGTTAGGGAGCTGGGCTTGTAGCTCAGAGGTTACAGTGTAGTGTAATGGTTAGGAAGCTGGGCTTGTAGCTCAGAGGTTACAGTGTATTATTATGGTTAGGAAACTGGGCTTATAGCTCAAAAGTTGCTGCTTCAGTTGTTTAAACATGTTAGATTTGTAAATTGTTCTGGAGAGTAGCACCTGCTAAATGTCTAAAATTTATATGCAGATAAGAAATGTAGACATAAATTGTAGTAATTCACAAAGGCAGCAACTGATGCAAAAGCTTTATTGGGGGTTGGGATGCCGGCCACAGAAAACCTTCCAGGTAAGTAATATCCCATAATGCTCACTCTCCCTCTCTCTTATTCTTCAAATTAATTCCAGCAATGTTTGCTGCCAAAGAAACCTGATACCCACACTGTGTTTCTGCTTCTCTTTGTATTCTAACCTTTTGTTACATTAAACTATGAAGACCATGAGGACCAAGGACACCTCTTCCCACTGCATGTTAGTTACTGATTTATATCAATGCAGTGCCCATGAAAATGTATTGGCTTTTAAATGTTTACAGTCAACTACAACTCATCCCAAACTGTAGTAATTCATTTCTACTGTGAACTTTCTGGTGAGTTTTAAGGGCACTTAACTGAGTGAAACTCTTCCCACACTGTGCACAGTGATATGGTCTCTCACCTGTGTGGATTCTTTGGTGTGCTCTAAGATTCGACCCCTGAGCAAATCTCTTCCCACACTGCACACAGCCATAAGGTTTATTCCCACTATGAACCCTCTCATGTGTTATGAGGTTACCTCTCAGACTGAAACACTTTCCACACTGTGCACAGCTAAATGGTTTCTCTCCAGTGTGGATTCTCTTGTGTCTCTCTAAGTCAATAAAACGATAGAAACTCTTCTCACACTGTGCACAGCTGTAAGGTTTCTCCCCTACACCTGCTCTCCAGGGGTTCCTGGTCTTTTTGGTGCCAAATGAGTTTGAATCTGTGATTCTCTCTGTCATTCCTGTTTGCCAGTCTAAGGGCTGCTGTAGTGGTTGCCAGAGGTCCTGTGTTAGATTATCCCTCATTGAGAGAGGATTTTGAATAAACTCTATCTGGTATGTTTCACCCATCTCAGATCTGTTCTTTTCACTGTACAGACACTGCCCACTAGCTTCCTCTTTGACAAATACACCATCAACCATGTCAACAGGTTTCCCTATGGAGGACACTATGTTTCTGGAGCCTTCCACAGTGGCAGGAGTGTGCTGTAGCTCTGAGTGAACTGACAGACTCTGTGAGTACTGTTCTGTAGCATTAGAACAAACTGGATCAGCAGTCTCTATGTCACTGTCCCCTTGAGTAAAGGAAGTCCACAGCTGACTGTCTCTCTCATACATGACGTACTCAGAGCCCAGATTGTTGAGTCTTCCTGCGCTGTGTTCACATCCTGTCTGACTGAGTCTCTGGGCTACATGCTCTTCCTCTTGCTCTGCCTTCACTGTAAATCCAAAAGCAGGCAGCGTATTGTGTGTTTTTGCATCATGCTCCTCCTCACAGAGCCGCTGTTCAAAGGGAGGACTCTCTCCAGCTTCAGCATCACCCTCCACATCTCCTGCAGGAAGAGTGGAACAAGCATCAAACAAACATCCTGATTTAGCAACCAAGAGACACACTGTGCTCATTAAATACCCAAGCAGAGCACAGCTGTCCTCCTCTACATCCCCAAAATGAACACACCTGGCTTAATATAGAAAATTAAGTGTCTCAAGTGAAATCCAAATTCTGTGATATTGCGAAATGTTTCGTTTGAATTGAATGTAATTAAGTCACATTCAATTCTCCATGCATTAATTAAAGCTGCCTAACCTGAAACCCATCTGCACGTGTTAGTCTTCCCTTAAGCTCCTGTGGCATTCTCTTCACAGCCACGCAGAACTCTATTTACGTCGATTAACTCTCAGATATTTTATTCTGCTCATCTGAAAACAGGACTGATTCTGCTTTATGGTTCTATTCATTTTTGTTCACAACAATCCGCTAGTCCCGGGAGCGCAGCATAACGTGCGTCCTAGACTGGCACTCAGTGGTCAGTACGCAAAACATCCTGTGTAGTCATAGTTAATGTGCACTCAATGTCATTAAAACACGTCATGTGCTTTGTTTTCGGAGATCATGTTTAATTCAGTAGACCCCCAGAAACTCTTGACCACATGAAAGGCAAATGTTCTCGAAATAAAACGCAGTATACTGTGATTATTCATTTGCACCCCAGATAAATCCACGTCATCTTTTAAAACAACATGGCAAAACATGTATTTTAGTGTGTGCACTATTTTTAATTCTGTAAATCTCATACGTGTTACCTCGATAACTTCTATGATATGTAGCGATAACTTCAGTTCATTCAAGCCCTATCACGTATAGATGTTTACGTGTGAAACAGACGAATAGCTAATTATTTAGACCAACATGTATACAACTCGGGTGAAATATCACGGCATCAACTTACCTGTTCCAGCTCCAACAAACTGATCATCAACCTGAATTCCCACGGAGCGACTGTCTCGCGCTGCTGCTGCTTCTCGCGCCGTCCTCAGCTCGCTCTCCATCCGCTGCAGTTTCTTCCTCAGACCGTCTATTTCTTCATGACTTCGGGACACTTCCAAATGCAACACGACGGACCCCTCCTCCATAAGTTTGCTTATTTCCGACACAGCTGCTTTGGCCAAGACCTCCATTATGGAAGCTATTTGTGTCTGAAAAGCTACACCGTTAGACATTTTATTCAGGAATTAAACAACAATATATACACTCTCCCGTTTTTATTAAGATATAAAACAGACAAACGCATCAGTGACTAAACTACAGGACCTGCATAACCTGCGCTATGCACTCCCGCTGACAGACACTACTTCCGATTGTAATGTACCCTCTTGAGACTGAATCACCGTAAATATCAGAAGAAAATCGCATATTGATAACGCTCTAAGTAGTTGAGCCTTACACTAATGGCCAACTATCACATGCAGAGATGTAATTTCCTCTCTGCCACGCTGCTGTACTGAAGCATACTGCCTCTGTTTGGGCTCATTGTGAGCAAATCAGACTGTATAACTGCTTGGGGTCAGAGGTCAACCAAAATACACATATCATTACACTGTTCCCTGACTAACCCTCACAGGAAAAAAGAACCTGTCTGAACCTGAAGTCTGTAGATCATAATGCAAATATCAAGAACACAAAACATGTAAAACAAATCAACATCAGAAGATGAAGAGGAAGAACACCATCCCTGTGTCATGTACAGATATTACATGATCTAGTTTCTGGGTTAAGCACTCTTTACAATTGCAAGATCTGTCTTCAGTTTCTGCCAAAACATTCCAGTTTGAAAGATACCCAGTGGCACTGTGACTCTCTCCAGGTCTAACCCAGCATCACTGATACTGTCTCCAGTCTAACCCAGCAAAACTAACATAGTCTCCAGTCTAACCCAGCACTACTGAAACTGTCTGCAGTTTAACTCAGAAGCACCAATGGTCTCTCCTGTATAGCACAGCATCATTGAGTCTCTCCATTATAACCCAGCATCATTGGGACTCTCTCCAGTATAACCCAGCAGCTCTGAGACCCTGTCTTACTAAAATACGATGAAATGGGATGTAACAGGACTATTTCCAATTGCATTAAGAGGAAAAGCAAAACAAGGTGTTTGCACAGTACTGTCGGGGAAGATGATCAGAGTGTGTTGGAGCAGTGTGTGGAGAGGGGTAATGAGCAGAGAACAGCAAACAGTAGTATGGAGAGGGGTACTGAGCAGACAACAGCAAACAGAAGAGGGTCTTCCTCTCAGGCAAGATGTCTCTTAATGAGAAGACTGGGAGATGGAAACCACAGGAATCTAGAGTACATGAATACAGCACAGTTTCTCACCACAGGTCCTGGGCAGCTGAGGTATGTGCTGAGTTTTGTTGTTACTCAGCATTGAATGACTGAGTGATTACAGTTAACTCACCACACCTGGTTTTTGGGTCTGAACTTGCTGTGGAGTTTCAGGTAGGAAAAGACAGCAGGGCACACTGTGGCTCTGCAGGGGCAGGGGAGGGTTCCGCTGTCCATTTTGCACCTGTGGACCACTGATCTGTCAGGCACACATGGGGATCTTCAGAATAAGCTGAATGTAAGATGGACCGCACAGGAACGGTGAAAGCTGACTCCCATTCTAATGGGAATGAGTGATGCAAAGCTGTGCCAGCTGTTTCCGTCCTGCAGCAGAGCTTGACTTGCTGTAAAATACTACCACCACCTTGCTCACAAGCAAGCTGCAGGCCAGAAGATTACATTTTGAGCAACTCAATCAATGAACACATCAGCACCATTACATAAAAAGATTACCAACAAACATTGCATACCTAATACTTTTTATTTAAAAAAATACAATACTTAAAAATTCAATACATTAAAACTAACATTTATTCAAGAAGCTCTACTCAATTATTAGGTCAAACACAGGCTTAGAAATGTGCTGATATATAATTCTGTAAAATCTTTATTTCACATCTCATGTGAGGTAGAAGAGACATACAGCAGAAATGCACACAATAAATCCTAAATGTCAGCATTTTTAAGGTCCAACAGGAAAAAACTCAACTTCACGTGCAGAATATTTTCTCTGTGTGAATTTTCTGATGCATGACTAGACTGTTTAAATCAGAATAAGTCTGACCACAAATGAAGCAGCTAAATTCCCTCTCCGCTGTGTGATCGCACTGGTGTGCATTACGGTTTGACGAGCAGGAGAAGCTCTTCCCACACAGAGAGCAGCTGTATGGTTTCTCGCCCGTGTGAACCCTTTGATGGCCCTGAAGGCTGCTCTTCTGAGAGAAACTCTTTCCACAAGTGAGGCAACTGAAAGGCTTCTCTCCTGTATGAATTCTCCGATGTCTTTCCAGGTGACTATATCTATCAAAACTTTTTCCACAAAATGAGCAAATGAAACGCCTCTCTCCTGAGCTACCCCTCCTGAGAGTTATCTTCTTCCTGGTGCTGAAGGCAGCGGAGCTCAGGGAGCCGGCCTCATACTGAGAGCCTGAGTGTGGCTGGCCTGTGCTCTCACTGCCTCTCATTTGCTTTACTGAGGGTCCATGTTGCTGCTGCTGGGGCAGTAATGTCTGATTCTCTCTCTCCACTCTGTGCACAAGTCTCTCTCTGTACTGGCCCTGCTGTGTGTGAATGGCCTCTGATCTTAGCTCTTCACTGCAAACAGACTGTTTCTCACTCATCTTATCAAACGCCTCAACATACGACGCCCCAAAAGAGGACACTGTGTTTCCGGAGCCTTCCACGGTGGCAGGAGTGTGCTGTAGCTCTGAGTGAACTGACAGACTCTGTGAGTACTGTTCTGTAGCATTAGAACAAACTGGATCAGCAGTCTCTATGTCGCTGTCCCCTTGTGTTAAGGAAGTCCACAGCTGACTGTCTCTCTCATACATGACGTACTCAGAGCCCAGATTGTTGAGTCTTCCTGCGCTGTGTTCACATCCTGTCTGACTGAGTCTCTGGGCTACATGCTCTTCCTCTTGCTCTGCCTTCACCACAAACTCCAGTCCACTCAACTCCTCATCACTGTGTCCACACCTGTGCTGCTCTCTCAGCTCCTCTGGGTCTCCTGCAGGTGTGGGCCCTGTCTCCTGTTTCTTCTCTTCTTCTACAGGTGTGCGCAGTGAAATTTGTTCCTCTTCTGCAGGTGTGGGCTTCTGTTCGTTTTCTTCCTCAATGAACTTCTTTTCAAATACAGGTCTCTCTCCAGCTTCAGCACCACCACCTTCAATTCCTGTGTGACAAAATATCAGTTGTACAACTGTTATGACCATGCAACCTGTTACACTTCATTGACAGGCTAACTAACTGCAGTGTTTCAGCAAAATGGTCATGTATCCTATAAGCGGACTTTTGTTCCCGAAGCAAGCACAGTTCTAACAAGCATGGCCAAAATATCCAATCATACATCAACTCACAGTCGCCTGACGTCCTCTTTTTGTATCCCACGAACAACCTCGCGGGCTAGGTTAAGGAGGCACACGTTACACGCGTAACACACGGTACGTCTGGTTTGTGGCTCTATGGAGGACTTTCAAATTGAACATCTTAGTTGATTAAATAGCTTTATTTGTATTTAATGCATGCACGTACCTTTCCCGACTCCTCTCACTTTTATTCCAAGATGAACGCCAACAGAGCAACCGTACAAAGATGCTTGCCCTCTGATTCCTTTTGTCGTCAGCAACTCACTCTCTATTGACTGTACTTTCCTCTTCAACGATTCAATCTCTTTTTCTTTGCGGCAAATTTCCAAACGCAATACAGCAAACCCACCATCAACAACTTTACTAATTTCTGTCACAGCTGCTTTACTTAATATGTCCATGATCGAAGCTATTTGCGCATGGTAGGTGACCCTATTCGACATTCTATCCGACAACTTCACCTACCTACTTTATTGTGAAATATTCTGATTTAAACCCTGGAATGTTTACTAAAACAAAATTAAACACATAAAATACTCAATTGCTCCATAGCTTTACATATCAGTCGAGAACGGCATCACCCGGCGGAGTATAAAGAAGAAAACACATCAATATTTTATTTCCGGGTCATCGACATACAGGAAGTAGTAGTTTTTTTCCCAACAAATTTTATTCTACAACAATAAACTGGTCATTACACTTCCAAAATTACAATCATACCTTCAGATTAAGTTCCAGACTGAACTACACAAGAAAAACATCATTCCATAACTGAAACAGAAAAAAACACATTACATTCAGCAAAATCAGAACAAGCAGTGAAAATAATATTAAGTACCAAATAACATAAAAATAAAAGGAAAAATAAAAAAGAGGTCCTATGTTTAATTTTCAAATAAAAACTGCATGTTCCTGCACAAATTTGTGGCTCCTTTGGTCTTCATGCACTTCAGTGCCTTTCTAAAATTAACTACCTCATTCAGAAAAATGAGAAACAGTGGAGTGGTCTTTATAAATCTACATCTATAAATAAACAGTTTGGCCATAATAATCAAAGCGTTATAAACCCCTTCAGCTTATTTCTCCTGCATTATCACTCCTACTTTCACCTCCTTGAATTCTAATTCGGGTAACTGAGAGCCCTATTCCCATAAGCAAAATCGAAATGATTCCCAAAAAGAGCTAATACAGTTGCATGTAAATAATACATGTTCATCAGCAGAGTCACAAAATACACAATTGTTTTTTTCAATATGAAACATTTGACTCCATAATTCATTACAAGGATACATTTCATTTATGATTTTGAAATGAATCTCTTTAGCTTTTGCTGACATGGAGAGAGTGAGGTATCTGGTTCTAATTCTGCCTCATGACTCTTTCGGGTAATCTTTAAGGTTCAGTGGTAAGGGCATTTCTAACAGTTTTATTAGTGCATTTTTCCTCCTTAAAATCACATCCATCTATATATAATGAAGGCAACTGTGGTAGCAACACAGAGTACGACAACATGCCCTTCACCATAGACACCATTGCTTGTGGGATTGCCTTGATTACAACTGGTTTTTTTTTGTACAAACCAATTTATATTTATCAATTAACTCATTATACTGAGGAATATTTCCCAAATAATCCATCAAGTGTAAAACAGACCAGATACCTCTCTCCACCCAATCACAGTAACACAAAGATTTTCTTTTAAACACAATATATATTATTCCAGATTGGAGAAGTGTATGAAGTGAAGTTTATAAATCAATTTCCAATATTTAGGACCTGCTGATGAAATTCAGATAATTTAATAAGTAATTTAGAAACTAAGAAGTCACATCTTACCAAAAAAATCAATCCCACCACATTTGTTAAATATCTTAGAAGATATGTTAAACCATACCTGATCATTATTTTTTTAGGAATTGTTGTACCCATTTCGGTTTTATCATGCCATTCATTGCATCAAAGTCGAACGCTTTTAAACCCAATTCCTCTGCTGACTTTACTACATCCCCTTGTCTAATAAAATGATGTTTCTTTTTCCAAATAAAGTTAAAAATGGTTTGATTAATCAGTTTAATTAACCTGTCAGAAATAGCCAATGAAAAAGCTGGGAATATAAACCTTGATAATGCTTCAATTTTAGTAATCAAAATACAATCAAAGATTGACTTATCCCTCTGTAGCCAAGAGTTAATCATAGATTGACTTTTCTTTATACAAGTCTCAATATTTGCTTCCTCTGTAGCAGCTGGATCTTTTGTTATAAAAACTCCCAAGTATTTTATTTTGTCTTTAACTGGAATCCCACACAAATTTGTAAAAGGGTGGTGATGAATGGCAAGGGCAGGAAAGAGCAGTGGCCACTACAAAACCAAAGGAAAGCGCTACAGCTACTTTCGCAAAATAGTTATTTTTATTATTGAAGAAAACATACAAAAGAAGAAACAAACGAACAACATAAACTTCCCTTTTTATCCATGGTTTAAGACAAATGAGGGATTTAAAGTATAAAACAAGGATCGCCACCTTTCTATTTACAGATGTGAATATGAGATTTAACCAAAATAAGTATTGGGCTAATTAAATATATGTTTGCATGCCAGTTAACCATGTAAAGAGAATGTGGATACTATACACAATGTGGTTGTTCTAAGGTGCCAAACATTCAGAAAAAAATTAAATAAAACTATCATGGTCTTTCAAGGAGGTACAGTCAAGTGTGCCTAATATGAAGTGATTGTGAATAATGATTATTGGCTGGTGTTTGCCTGTGGCTTTCTTCTGTCCCAAATGGTGTGCAATATCCTCAGTTTGGCATCAGGATGGAGAACAACTTCAGTCAGGGTCATGATGTCAAACTAGCGCATTATTTCAATCACAAATCTCACTGGCACGTAAAGCAGGCGCTCTCCAAACATGATTCCTTCACATCAGATTGTGATACTGAGTTTCTCCATCTGTAGTTGTGACCCCTGCTAAAATCTCGGCCCATCACTCTGCCATTTTGGCTCCCCTCCATCCAATGCTCAATATCATAGTTCATATGCTTTTCTGTCTGTTTCCTAATGATACAGCTATTTCATCTGTATGTAGTTTGTAAATCTTGCTTTTATTATTATCTAAAACTAAATACTTCCACAGGTCAATTGTCTTCTGCTCTTAGCTAACATTACCTAACAACGTTTACTTTATGTTGCAATTCCAGGAATTCTATTATTCATATTGGGTTGCTTAGCCTATGAAAATGTAAATCTTAGGACATGAACTTTGCAGTTCGCTCATCCAGCCTGACAGTGCCTGAGGATCTCCAATGAAGAATGGAAGAAACTGCCCAAATCCAAGCCGCAGAGCTGCATCCACGGTGGCAAGGAAGTTCTGCCCAACCAACATCTCCGAATACTTGCCCTTATTGATCCCACAATCTTGCATTTGTTCACAGTATGCAGAGCTAGACCTCCAATTAATGGTGATGGGCCTGTTGAAGTGAGCAGCTAATGCATACCAATGTAGCATGGCCAGTGAGAGAGCATCAATCAGGCCAGTGAGAGAGCAGGATAATCTACAACACTAAGATGCAAACTAAAACTCAAGGGGATCTATTCAGGAGTTTAAGTGAAGATCACATATGTCAGTTAAAAGGAAGTCATTTATTTATTCTGTGTAACAGGAAAACAATCCAGAACATTAAAAAAAACACGTGCTGGTGAGAATGGGTGGCTCAGGGGGACCCTTGCCATGTCATGTATAGTTGAGTTCTCTTTCCTCTGCATGAATTCTGTAATGTAGTTTAAGAGAGTTTAAATGAGAATAGGAGTTCCCACATTCATCACAGCTGTATGGTTTTTCTCCTGTGTGCGACCTTTGATGAGATGTTAGATGAGAAGTACAATAGAATCTCTTTCCACATTGTGTGCAATTGAACGGTCTCTCTCCGGTGTGAATTCGCCGGTGTATCTTAAGGTAGAAGCGGGTGGTGAAGCTCTTCCCACATTGTGCACAACTGAAGCGTTTCTCGCCTGTTCCAGCTCTCCGCTGGGCTTTTGCTCGGGTCTCCAGGCCAGGCCAATCCCCATCTGGCGTGTTGGGGTTTGACTCTGCAGACTGGTGCTGTGATATCACATCATGCTGAGGCACTGGTCCCAGTCTCTCTCTGTACTGGCCCTGCTGTGTGTGAATGGCCTCTGATCTCAGCTCTTCACTGCAAACAGACTGTTTCTCACTCATCTTATCAAACGCCTCAACATACGACGCCCCAAAAGAGGACACTGTGTTTCCTGAGCCTCCCACGGTGGCAGGAGTGTGCTGTAGCTCTGAGTGAACTGACAGACTCTGTGAGTACTGTTCTGTAGCATTAGAACAAACTGGATCAGCAGTCTCTATGTCACTGTCCCCTTGTGTAAAGGAAGTCCACAGCTGACTGTCTCTCTCATACATGACGTACTCAGAGCCCAGATTGTTGAGTCTTCCTGCGCTGTGTTCACATCCTGTCTGACTGAGTCTCTGGGCTACATGCTCTTCCTCTTGCTCTGCCTTCACCACAAACTCCAGTCCACTCAACTCCTCATCACTGTGTCCACACCTGTGCTGCTCTCTCAGCTCCTCTGGGTCTCCTGCAGGTGAGGGCCCTGTCTCCTGTTTCTTCTCTTCTTCTACAGGCATGGGCTGTGCTACCTGTTCCTCTGGGTGTCCTGCAGGTGTGGGTTCTGTTACCTGTTCCTCTCCTGCAGGTGTGGGCTGTGGCTCACTGTAACACACATCCTCTTCCAGTCTCTCCTGCTTGATAAGAAGGGATTCAGGCCTGGCCTCCTCCATGCCTGCAGACTGTAACAGGGAAGCCAAGAGATTCAATGCATCCCAGATCTGCATCTGCACCTGTTTATCACACTCTACACACACATAAACATATGCACTGTAAATGTGTGTTTACCTTTTCCACAGGTGTGGGCTCTCCATCTCTCCATTGCCTGAAGCTCCAGTCCTGCCCCACGTCACTCTCTGCAGGTGGGGAAAACTCTTGCTCTGAAATAGTACCATGAGAAGATAAAAAATAAACATTATAAATTATATGGCGTAGAATCAGTATGAAAATAGAGTATTCACTGGATAAGATTATAGTCACCCGTGGATATCTCAGAAGAACTCAAAATAAACGGAAAAATAACCTCCAACACAAACACGCATACGAATACATACACACACAAAATCATTTACCTCTTTCATCTCCCCGCATAACGCCACAACCCAAAAGAGTAACACAGCGACTCTGTGAAGATTGCTCCGGGGCTGCTGCTTTTCGCGCTGCTCGCAGCTCGCTCTCCATAAGCTGCAGTTTCCTCCGCAGAACCGCAACTTCTCTGTGACTCCGGGATATTTCCAACCGTAAAAACGCGGCACCATCATCCACAAGTCTACTGATCTCTGCCACAGCTGACTTCGCTAATATATCCATGATCGAGGCTAACTCGGCATGAATGTTTACAAAATCAGTCATATTTTCTCGAAAGTTCACTGTGTCTGTTTTGAGATTGTATTAATGTCGATCATGCAATTTTTGTTTGTTAAAATAAAATAATATAAATGTATTCTGACAAACGGTTAGCGTTGACTCAAGGCTACCTTGTCAAAACCCGCAGTTTTGTTGAAACATGTAAACGCACTTGCTCGGAACTGTTTCACTCGTTCCCATTTTTCCGAACACATGGGAGGAGTCTGTGGGAACTGAATAAATTACCGTATTACGCATAAAACAATTTCGCTTGTTTTTGGCCCGCTGCATTTGATGAGGTTATCAGGTGTCATAAAAGAGTTCATAAAGGCTGCAATTAAACATGAGGGCCCTGTCTCTGTAAAACACTCTGCTATATATGAATGAACTGAAAACTGGTCTGATGTCTGAACATATGCACTATTCAATTTTATTAATTAACAGACAACAAACATCAATATGGAAAAGATACTAATGGCTGAGTTATAATGTAATGAACTGTGAAGCCTGTTTTAGAAAAAATAGCAGAGAACAAGCTTAAGTGTGACTGGCTTTCACAATTGCACAGATCAACATCACTGTCCCAGTCCAAGATTTCATTTACGAGGCCTCCAGGCACTCTTTGAAATACATAATAATAATAGTAGTAATTTAAGTAAATAATAATAATAATAATTTAGACATATGTATTTTCTCCAATATTTAGAACAAAAGTCTTTCAAATGATTGTATTTAAACTTCACTCATCTGCCTCACACAGAGCTGTAATTACAACTGTGAGGCAGAAATCAGAACACAGCTGAACAGCTTCACTCCTGGATGCTATTTGCAGCACTGGAGAGAGAGGTCAGATTTAACAGACTGATCTCAAACATTCTACATTTATCAGATTACATGACAATTATTCAGAAACATGACACGGCAAAGAGCTCGGTTCAGTAAGGACTTGCCTCATCCAAATCCAAGTAAAAAACGGGACTCAGAAAGCATATGAGCTCCTCATTCTATCTCATAATATGTACAGAAAAATGACTACGTTAAAATGAGTAAATGCTCTTGAAAATGTCCTTATAGATATTTTAAAGGATCCTTTAGCCAGAACCATCATTTCCCAGTTATGTCATCCAGGAAGCTTTTCTGACATAATATCTCTTTATAAATATAAATTTCAGCTTTTTAAAACAGAAAACCCTGTTGGAGGACCAAAATAGTGATGTTGATATTTCAGAGGACCCATTCAATACCAAATAGGACCAAGGGATCCCTCTCCTCTTAAAACAGAGCTGAGACAGGCAATGAACTAGAGAGCTATTAAAATAATACCATCTGCACTGGTGATCACTTGATAAAGCCAATGCATTAGGTACTGCAGCTTAACAATGGATAAAACTTTCTGGCGGTCATTCAGTCAGTTTATTTATCATAGTCACACATGTGCTACAGTTCAGATGATCTTTAGTCATTTTCCTTCCATCCCATAGGAACATCATGTATACATCATGAGCATAGTTATAAAAATGATTTCTGGGAAACAGTGCAGAGAACAATTCTTTATAATTTGTTTAAAAATAAGTACTTTGTACTTTGACAATCAACTAAACATGGATAACCGTAGCTAGAAAGTAGAGTTCCAAATTCAAGTTTTTAATTCACATTAAAAAAACTTTCTACAAGTACATTTATCATTTTTTTCAGTTGTTGATAAAATAAATGTATTCCTCTGTGAGTATAATAGTTAAAACAAGTTAGGCCTACATTAAGAAAGACATTTTCATGGTTGTAAGTGCAGTATTTCTGCATTTTGGATTTACCCTATTCAGCTAGGCTGACCTAATAAATGAAACAAATGTAAGCATATGAAATAATATCTTATTTAAAACAAGTTATATTCAGAGGAGCAGTTCTGGTAGCTGGTTGGAATAAATAGATCTCTGTGACTATAGGGGTTTGGTGAGTAGAGTGACTCACTGAATATTCAATTCTCAATAAACACTCATAAATCCTGAATTTCATTATGGCAGAAAACCTGGTCTTCCATATTGAATTTTGCCAACATTTAAACAGTGGCATCATCAATTCTGATAGAAAAAAACATGCCACATATTGTTACTGACCAGAGATCAGTTTAGAAGGGAACTAATTTTGACTGGAGGGGGTGTTTAAAACATGGATCTTTTACAAAATCTATGCAGTCTGATGCTTTCTCTCTCACATGAATGACAATTTCATTAAGTGGAAACTGTGGTTCTGATGCCTTATTGGCTAGAGGAGCTGGTGCTGGCCTCTGTCCACAGAGCGGTCAGGCTGGACCAGTCAGGGATTGATCTAGACCACAGTTTGCATCACTTTATATAAGTTACAGGAAGATCTTCTGACTAATAACAGTGTCACATTTCTCTCCTGAATGGATGAGAGGTGTCAAATTAACTGTAAACTTTCAGATTCAAAAAGTGAGTTTTCTGATTCAAAATACAAAGAACTCTGATCAGTCAAACCTTTTCAACAACAGTCTGATGATTTCTTGCCCATGTGACCACGCTGGTGTCTCTTGAAATGACATGACTGAGCAAAACTCTTCCCACACTGGGTGCAGTGGAATGGCCTCTCGCCTGAATGAACTCTCTGGTGAAGCTTTAGAATGGAGCAGTGAGTGAAGCTCTTCCCACACTGAGAGCAGTTAAATGGCTTCTTCCCACTGTGAATGCTCTCATGCTTTGTGAGATTGCTTTGCTGGGTGAACCTCTTCCCACACTCAACACAGCTGTAGGGCTTCTCTCCCGTGTGACTGCGCAGATGTACCTTATAGCAACTGAGATAAGCAAAGCTCTTCCCACAGTGTGTGCAAATGAATGGTCTTTTCCCAAAGCCAGCTCTTCCATCAGTGCTGAGGGCAGCAGAGCTGAAGGAGCAGCCGGCCTCATACTGAGAGCCTGAGTGCGGCTGGCCTGTGCTCTCACTGCCTCTCATTTGCTTTACTGAGGGTCCATGTTGCTGCTGCTGGGGCAGTAATGTCTGATTCTCTCTCTCCACTCTGTGCACAAGTCTCTCTCTGTACTGGCCCTGCTGTGTGTGAATGGCCTCTGATCTTAGCTCTTCACTGCAAACAGACTGTTTCTCACTCATCTTATCAAACGCCTCAACATACGACGCCCCAAAAGAGGACACTGTGTTTCCGGAGCCTTCCACGGTGGCAGGAGTGTGCTGTAGCTCTGAGTGAACTGACAGACTCTGTGAGTACTGTTCTGTAGCATTAGAACAAACTGGATCAGCAGTCTCTATGTCACTGTCCCCTTGTGTAAAGGAAGTCCACAGCTGACTGTCTCTCTCATACATGACGTACTCAGAGCCCAGATTGTTGAGTCTTCCTGCGCTGTGTTCACATCCTGTCTGACTGAGTCTCTGGGCTACATGCTCTTCCTCTTGCTCTGCCTTCACCACAAACTCCAGTCCACTCAACTCCTCATCACTGTGTCCACACCTGTGCTGCTCTCTCAGCTCCTCTGGGTCTCCTGCAGGTGTGGGCCCTGTCTCCTGTTTCTTCTCTTCTTCTACAGGTGTGGGCTGTGCTACCTGTTCCTCTGGGTGTCCTGCAGGTGTGGGTTCTGTTACCTGTTCCTCTCCTGCAGGTGTGGGCTGTGGGTTGCATTCATCCTCAAAGAGTTTATTTTCAAAGGGAGGCCTCTCTCCAGAATCATCATTACCCTCTCCTATGGGGAAAGAACATGAATGAAGTAATTCATTCAACAGCTAAGCTGCTCATAACCTTACAGCACTATGAGCCTGACCAGGCTGCTCATAACCTTACAGCGCTATGAGCCTGACCAGGCTGCTCATAATCTTACAGCACTATGAGCCTGACCAGGCTGCTCATAACCTTACAGCACTATGAGCCTGACCAGGCTGCTCATAACCTTACAGCACTATGAGCCTGACCAGGCTGCTCATAACCTTACAGCACTATGAGCCTGACCATACTGCTCATAACCTTACAGCACTGAGCCTGAGCAGGCTGCTCATAACCTTACAGCACTGAGCCTGACCAGGCTGCTCATAACCATACAGCACTATGAGCCTGACCAGGCTGCTCATAACCATACAGCGCTATGAGCCTGACCATACTGCTCATAACCTTACAGCACTATGAGCCTGACCAGGCTGCTCATAACCTTACAGCACTATGAGCCTGACCAGACCAGGCTGCTCATAACCTGACCAGGCTGCTCATAACCTTACAGCACTATGAGCCTGACCAGGCTGCTCATAACCATACAGCACTATGCTGCTGAGCCTGACCATACTGCTCATAACCTTACAGCACTATGAGCCTGACCAGGCTGCTCATAACCTTACAGCACTATGAGCCTGACCAGGCTGCTCATAACCCTACAGCAGTATGAGCAAAACCAGGGTAGTCACAATCTGATTGCGACAAGTCAGTCTATAAAACACAGAATTGATTTAATATTTTTGATATTTTCTCTTACAGAAAATACAGGTGATTCAAGTTGGTCTGTCTTGAGTTAGGACATAAGGGTCCTGATTACCATTTTCTATGAAAATAGTCTGCCAATTACAAATAAAATTAGTTTTACAGGTGGTGAATGTAATATTCTGGTTTTACTAATATTTTGAGGGAAAACCAAATAATAAATCTGAACCACTGGGAAAACATTTACATACGAAAAAATAGGTAAACATGTAAAAACGTGCCTTGAGAGAAAGATCACTAAAGATTACTCGTCCATGGATTTCACAAAAACATGTTCGTGGTAACACCACCGCCTTTCTAAACTCGAGCACCAGGCAGTTACCTTACCTGGTAACTGACTGCACGCGTGAAGTCCGACACAAACATCCGCGCTACGACTCCCTCGAGCCCTGACCCCTCGTGCCACGCGCAACTCGCTCTCGGTCAGCAGCAGTTTCCTCCTCAACGCGTCTCTCTCATTTTGACATTTGTACATTTGCAACCGTAAAACAGCGCACCTTTCGTCAAAAAGTTTGAGAATTTCTGTTATCGCCGCTCTAGTTAATATCTCCATAATGGAGGTCATTTGTGAATACAAATGAAAGGAATGCGACATTTTTGGGACAAATGTACGACTCCTCTCTCGAAAACGCTGTGCAAACGTATAGTATATTGACCCTTAACGTCAGCAGCACAGCTCCAAAGCGGTGCTTCAGCTGCAAAGCGACGCTTCAGCGTGTCACATGACACGGAGATAATAGCTACTCGCGTGGTGCAATGAAGAACTCGTCAATGTATAGTTTACTTCCGGACAGGATTTTCTTCTGTTTAAATTACGATGCGGGATTTCGGCATGAACGGTACAAGGCTGCCACCTACCTTCTGGACCCGAAAGAGTGAACCACTCAGCTCGTTCTGACATACACAGTCGGTGCAGGACACTTATATAAAACGACGTAATTTTACCATATATATGTTCATAACTTGAAACCCCACCTGTATGTACTACTGAATACTAAGAAGTGTTTAAACCCACGTAAATCATACTGACTACAGTATTCTAGGAAATGCTGAGCATGGGAATTTCAAATGTTCTTTTTCGAGAATATTCTGGATTTTTAAAAGGTATTTTCGAATAGCCTGGTCAAAACCGTGGATGCCAAACCCGCGGATAAGAAGGGGCGACTGTATTGCCAGATGTATAAGCCTTTTGCACGTGTTGAAATGTTTACACACACACATGCACACAAAGACATGCACAAACACACACTGATGCTAGTTTCCCAAAAATATATTTTATTATTTGGATTTAAGGAGTGGCTTAACATAATAAAATTACTTTTGAGTCTCTGGTGAAAGTATAAAAATGTTAAGATACAAGACTGCAGAAAATGTCCAGGGTTTTTACACATTATACAACTAGAATGAAGCATGCATTGTGATGAATAATGTAACTTTGAAATGTATATCTTGGTGGTTTTACAGACAAATCTGTACTTGGATCTTTACTATCCCTATGCAGATGAAAAAACACAAAGTCCAACAGCTCCAACATCCCCTAGTAGAGATGCAGAGAGCAGGCCATTCTGTTACCAAGGTGACCATAAACTCCACACACTTACCTAAGCCTAACTGGCAAACTAGCAGCCATGCAGTTATGTAATATTCATATTCAAAATTGTAAACTTAAAAAACATAAGATATAGAGGAATTCCAATGTCAGTGACCACATGAGTGTGTTTGAGAACCAGTGATGGTGTGCCTGGGTGTGCCTTCTGCCAGGCCTGCTATGGTCAGGATTATCTTCTGCCAGGCCTGCTATGGTCAGGGTTATCCTCTGCCAGGCCTGCTATGGTCAGGGTTATCCTCTGCCAGGCCTGCTATGGTCAGGGTTATCCTCTGGCAGGCCTTGGTACTGGGTTCAGTCACTGTGTGAATGCCTGCCATACTAATCACTATTTACACACAGGTCTCTAGCCATGAAAATAGAAACTTTTACTCATGATACCACTGTGCACCTGCCGGGAGAGCCACAGGTGAGGTATTGGGCTGCCACATGTTCACTACGCTCTCTGTGCAGGTGAGAGGGACTTCCTGCAGGTGTATTTAAGGCTCTTATATGCATAACTGCTCCAGTGTTTATGCTTATGCTAAATATGAATTATGTTAAGAGATTACTCCAGGAGATGATATGAGGAGTTATTGTGGAAGAGAGTAAATATATATGCAATTAATTTACATGGACTGACAAACTGAATTCATTGATCAATACAGAAATATACAAAAGTTATATTCAGCCTTGTCCATATTTATGTATTTATGGAAAGAAGCCTGTATAAAACAGCAGATGGATATTTGCTGTGATTAACATTTTTTCCTCTCAGATGTCTTCTATTTCTCCCTCTCTCCCTCCCTCCCTCTCTCTCTCTCCCTCTTTACTTCTCTCCCTCTCTCCATCTCTCCCTTTCTCCATCTCTCCCTCTCTCCTTCTCTCAATCTCTCCCTCTCTCCTTCTCTCCCTCTCTCCATCTCTCCCTCTCTCCTTCTCTCTCTCCCTCTTCTCTGTTGCTCTGGCGACAGCCTCATCAAAGCATATGCTGATTCCGCTGCTCCTCTTCACCTCCTTTTCCACATCCCTCCCATCCTCCCCCCATCTCTCCAGCTGAATCTCAGTCCCCCCATCCTTACCTGCCTTGTATTGCTCCTCCTCTTCCTCTCCATCCCTTCTACTTGCTTTCTTTCCATCCCCCTGTCCCTCTGTCTCCCTCCTCTCCTCTCTCCCCCTCTCTGCCTCTCCCTCCTTGCCTCTCTCTAGCTCCCTCTGGTGGAGCTGTTGGCGCAGGTTGAGGGCAGCCAGTTTGCAGGTCTGTGGTTTGGGAGGCACCACAGGTACGGCCTTAGCCTGGTGCAGTTTGGGCAGAGTCTGTTTGGAGCGCACCAGCGCCCTACCCACGCCTGGCCCCATTCCCCCTGCTGCTGCCTCTCCCCTCTCTCCTCCCTCCTTCACACTCCTCCTCTGCAGCTCTTTATCCTCCTGTGGTGCTGGAGCTGCTCTTTCCTCCACTCCGTGACTGAGCTGCTCACTTCCCCCTCTCTCCTCTTTGCTCCCTCTTTCCTTCCTCAGATCCCTCACTCTGTTTACATCCCCTGGAGCTCCTGAGCTCACACCCCTCTCTAGATTCTCCCCTACTTCTTCCTTTCTTTTTTCTTTCTCCAACTTATCCTCTGTGTTTTTCTCTCCTCCTCCTTCTCTTGCTTGATCCCTCTCTATCTGTCCCCCTCCCTCCCAGGAGGCTTGCTCCAATTCATCAACTGAAGTTGGTGGTTTCTCCTCTGGGATGGTTACCTGCTCCAGGTGAGAATCATAAACTAGTTGGGGTTCAGACAGTGGAGGATCGATCAAGAAAAATGGGTGTTCGAGCGGGCATAGTGGGGGTTCAGCTACCTGTGTAGTTCTGTTTGCTAGGTCACCATGGAAACCACCTTGGTCTACAGTGTTTCCTTGGCAACCTCCAGCAGTGCCAATTATACCAGAATCAGTGTGCTGAGCTGGACGGTCAGCCGGGCAGTCTCTCTCGCAGTGCTCAGAGATTCCGGGTTCAGCTGGGCAGTCTCTCTCGCAGTGCTCAGAGATTCCGGGTTCAGCTGGGCAGTCTCTCTCGCAGTGCTCAGAGATTCTGGGGCCAGCTGGGCAGTCTCTCTCGCAGTGCTCAGAGATTCCGAGTTCAGCTGGGCAGTCTCTCTCACTGTGCTCCAAGACGCTGGGATTTTCATCTTCCTCATACTCTTCTTCACTTTCTGTAAGGCTGGCCTCTGCCTCTCCACATCTATGAAAAGACCAAACAAAGACCAAGATAGGTTAAGGAGCTGTGATCAGTACAACCAGTTTGAGCTTATCAGGACAGCTCCTCTGTGTCTCTCTGTCTCAGTCTGGACAGGGATCATGTGTTAGTCATTTTATCTTGCTGTGTATGGGCTTTCTATGAGATGTTCATGATATGGTGTGAGAATTTTACTTAAATCTTATGTCTGTATGCTAATCTCTCCAGAGAAGAGAGGGATCGCACTGCAACTGAGAACAGAAGGGAACATATTTACACTGATAACTCAACAATATTGCATTCATTTATCCTAATGTTTAAGCCATTATGCAAATCCTAAATCACACAGAAATTCCAAACTTATTCCAAACTCCACCCACCCCAGTCCGGGTGTGTCTGTCCACGTGGCCACGTGGTTTCTCTCTGCTCTTGGTGTGTTTGTGTGTTCCTCTGTGTGAGGCGGTCTGTCCTCCACCTTTGTGTGTTCCTCTGTGTGAGTCGGTCTGTCCTCCACCTTTGTGTGTTCCTCTGTGTGAGTCGGTCTGTCCTCCATCTTTGTGTGTTCCTCTGTGTGAGGCGGTCTGTCCTCCACCTTTGTGTGTTCTGTCCTCCCTCCATCTTTGTGTGTTCCTCTGTGTGAGGCGGTCTGTCCTCCACCTTTGTGTGTTCCTCTGTGTGAGGTGAGTCGGTCTGTCCTCCATCTTTGTGTGTTCCTCTGTGTGAGTCGGTCTGTCCTCCACCTTTTGTGTGTTCCTCTGTGTGAGTGTGAGGCGGTCTGTCCTCCACCTTTGTGTGTTCCTCTGGTCTGTCCTCCACCTTTGTGTGTTCCTCTGTGTGAGGAGGTCTGTCCTCCATCTTTGTGTGTTCCTCTGTGTGAGTCGGTCTGTCCTCCACCTTTGTGTGTTCCTCTGTGTGAGTCGGTCTGTCCTCCACCTTTGTGTGTTCCTCTGTGTGAGGTCGGTCTGTCCTCCATCTTTGTGTGTTCCTCTGTGTGAGGCGGTCTGTCCTCCATCTTTGTGTGTTCCTCTGTGTGAGTCGGTCTGTCCTCCATCTTTGTGTGTTCCTCTGTGTGAGTCGGTCTGTCCTCCATCTTTGTGTGTTCCTCAGTGTGAGTCGGTCTGTCCTCCATCTTGTCTGTCTGTGCCCATTGGCTAGCCTGAGCTTCCTGTCAGAGAACCCCCCCTCCCCCCCTGCTCTGTCCATGTCCATCAGAGGCAAACTGCTCTCCAGCTCCGCCTGCAGTCCTCCACAGGTGCTGGAGTCGCTGGAGTCATGGCCGTTTGTGCCAGTACTTTCCTGTCCGGCCGCATGGAGGTCTGGGGAAGACAGATCACCTGCGTTTGCATCTCTTGCCATGTCTCTTTGGATGAGGGCCTGGAACTGCAGACTGTCGGGGAGGCTGCAGAAGAACCTGCCATTTTCTTCATCACTTCCATCCTCTTCCTCACTTCCATCATCTTCATCCTCTGAGGAGGAGAAGGAGATAGCAGGGAGGAAGGACTGAGACTTGTAGGGGAGGCTGTGGGACTTGCAGGCCCGGCTGTTAGGGTCAAAGGTCACAGACCTGTGAGTCTGGATGGGCGGAGCTGACCACTGTGGGCTCTGTGCAGAGGGGGCACCTCCCAGGTAACCTGACTGCTCTTCATCGTCCTCTTCCTCCTCATAACAAGGGGGCTCCACTGAGAACTCATTCACCTGGGGGTCAAAAACACCAGAAAATCAACCCATCAGCCAGCCAGTCTGTGTATCCTACTCTGTGAAAGGAAGCCTAAAAAATATACCAGGTTTCAGAGAAGAAATGAGCCTTGTGTGGACACAGTTGAGAGAGGCACCGTTCTCTTTTTCTGTGTGGAACATTACTGTCTGAGTGATTTCTTCCATTTTTGAATGGGGCTGCTTTTGATGTGTACTCTTACATCAATCTGTCATTGTCTTATTTTATATTATAAATCATATTTTTATTATTACCCGCTGACCTTTGCTGGTTTTATGCTTTATGTTTTAAAGTCTTTATATATTTTTGTTATCTTGACACCATTGTAAATGAGGATGTTTTTCCTCAGTGAGTGTCCGAGAATTTAAATAAAGTTTGAATGCATGAATAAATGCATGAATGAATGAACAAACACACTTACTGCACAGATTATATGTATTGTACACAGACAGATAATTCACACACACACATGCGCACACGCACACACACACACACACACACACACATGCGCACACACGCACACACATGCAACACACACACCCTCACAAAAACACCACTACACATACAGAGCACAACAAACACATAAATATGCACACACACAGACACATACAGAGAACTACAAACTTACACACAAATTTACGCACACACACATACAAAGACCAAAAAACACATACACAGGCACACGCAGACCTGGTTGTAGGTGCTGTTGTCCATGAGGTCGAGGAAGCCAAATGTGTCCTGGAAGTCCAGAGGGAGCTGTTCGTCCAAGGGAATCTGCACCGTTCCTGCTCTCATATCTACAAAAAGTTCCTGTCAGTGAACCTGCTCTCATATCTACAAAAAGTTCCTGTCAGTGAACCTACTCATATCTACAAAAAGTTCCTGTCTTTGAACCTGCTCTCATATCTAAAAAAAATGTCCTGTCAGTGAACGTAAGTGAACCTGCTCTCTCATATCTAAAAAAAATTGTCCTGTCAGTGAACGTAAGTGAACCTGCTCTCATATCTACAAAAACTTCCTGTCAGTGAACCTGCTCTCATATCTACAAAAACTTCCTGTCAGTGAACCTGCTCTCATATCTACAAAAACTTCCTGTCAGTGAACATGCTCTCATATCTACAAAAAGTTCCTGTCAGTGAACATGCTCTCATATCTACAAAAAGTTCCTGTCAGTGAACCTGCTCTCATATCTACAAAAAGTTCCTGTCAGTGAACCTGCTCTCATATGTACAAAAAGTTCCTGTCAGTGAACCTGCTCTCATATCTACAAAAAGTTCCTGTCAGTGAACCTGCTCTCATATCTAAAAAAAACGTCCTGTCAGTGAACCTGCTCTCATATCTACAAAGTTTCTGTCAGGGAACCTGCTCTCATATCTACATAATGTTGCCAGTGTAAAACAGCACCAGTGTAATATAGTGCTTCTCTTGGTTAATCTTTTCCTCACACTCACCCATGTAGTCGGGCTCCTCCTCCTCCAGGCCCTGCTTCACAGCTCCTGGTGAAGCTGCAGGCTGTTCCTCTTCCACAGATAAGCTCTCCTTTATTCCCATGGCATCGCTGCATCTATCCTCTCCCTCCACTATCCTGTTCTCTCCTTTCTTTCTCTCCACTGCACCCTCTTTTCTCTCCTCCCTATGTTTCTCTCCCTCTCTCCATTCCCTACTCTCCTCTTTCTCAGACATACACACCTCTATTTTGACTCTGCCCCCCTCCATTTCAGCCCCATCCACTTCTTTCCCAACCTTTCTACCCTCCTCTCTTAGGGCCCCACCCTCCTCTCTCAGGGCCTCACCCTCCTCTCTCTGGTTCCTGCCCTCCTCTCTCTGAGCCCCACCCTCCTCTCTCAGGGCCCCACCCTCCTCTCTCTGGGCCCCACCCTCCTCTTTCTGGACTCCACCCTCATCATTCTCAGCCCCATCCACCTCTTTCTCAGTCCTATCCTCCTCTCTCTGGACTCCGCCCTGCAGCACTCCCAGGGCG
>CM040743.1:230000-267500 GCA_022829145.1 Albula goreensis
TCTGTGTAAATAGCTGAAGCTCTTCCTGCTCTCTGTGTAAGGGCTGAAGCTCTCTCTGCTCTCTGTGTAAATAGCTGAAGCTCTTCCTGCTCTCTGTGTAAATAGCTGGAGCTCTCTCTGCTCTCTGTGTAAATAGCTGAAGCTCTTCCTGCTCTCTGTGTAAATAGCTGAAGCTCTTTCTGCTCTCTGTGTAAATAGCTGAAGCTCTCACTGCTCTCTGTGTAAATAGCTGAAGCTCTCGCTGCTCTCTGTGTAAATAGCTGAAGCTCTTCCTGCTCTCTGTGTAAATAGCTGAAGCTCTCGCTGCTCTCTGTGTAAATAGCTGAAGCTCTCTCTGCTCTCTGTGTAAATAGCTGAAGCTCTCTCTGCTCTCTGTGTAAATAGCTGAAGCTCTTCCTGCTCTCTGTGTAAATAGCTGAAGCTCTCACTGCTCTCTGTGTAAGGGCTGAAGCTCTTCCTGCTCTCTGTGTAATGGCTGAAGCTCTCTCTGCTCTCTGTGTAAACAGCTGAAGCTCTCTCTGCTCTCTGTGTAAATAGCTGAAGCTCTCACTGCTCTCTGTGTAAATAGCTGAAGCTCTCACTGCTCTCTGTGTAAATAGCTGAAGCTCTCTCTGCTCTCTGTGTAAATAGCTGAAGCTCTCTCTGCTCTCTGTGTAAATAGCTGAAGCTCTTCCTGCTCTCTGTGTAAGGGCTGAAGCTCTCTCTGCTCTCTGTGTAAATAGCTGAAGCTCTCACTGCTCTCTGTGTAAATAGCTGAAGCTCTTTCTGCTCTCTGTGTAAATAGCTGAAGCTCTCTCTGCTCTCTGTGTAAGGGCTGAAGCTCTTCCTGCTCTCTGTGTAAATAGCTGAAGCTCTCATTGCTCTCTGTGTAAATAGCTGAAGCTCTCGCTGCTCTCTGTGTAAATAGCTGAAGCTCTCATTGCTCTCTGTGTAAATAGCTGAAGCTCTCGCTGATCTCTGTGTAAATAGCTGAAGCTCTCTCTGCTCTCTGTGTAAGGGCTGAAGCTCTTCCTGCTCTCTGTTTAAATAGCTGAAGCTCTCACTGCTCTCTGTGTAAATAGCTGAAGCTCTTCCTGCTCTCTGTGTAAATAGCTGAAGCTCTCATTGCTCTCTGTGTAAATAGCTGAAGCTCTCGCTGCTCTCTGTGTAAATAGCTGAAGCTCTCTCTGCTCTCTGTGTAAATAGCTGAAGCTCTTCCTGCTCTCTGTGTAAATAGCTGAAGCTCTCACTGCTCTCTGTGTAAATAGCTGAAGCTCTCTCTGCTCTCTGTGTAAATAGCTGAAGCTCTTCCTGCTCTCTGTGTAAATAGCTGAAGCTCTCTCTGCTCTCTGTGTAAATAGCTGAAGCTCTTCCTGCTCTCTGTGTAAATAGCTGAAGCTCTTTCTGCTCTCTGTGTAAATAGCTGAAGCTCTCTCTGCTCTCTGTGTAAGGGCTGAAGCTCTTCCTGCTCTCTGTGTAAATAGCTGAAGCTCTCATTGCTCTCTGTGTAAATAGCTGAAGCTCTCGCTGCTCTCTGTGTAAATAGCTGAAGCTCTCTCTGCTCTCTGTGTAAGGGCTGAAGCTCTTCCTGCTCTCTGTGTAAATAGCTGAAGCTCTCACTGCTCTCTGTGTAAGGGCTGAAGCTCTTCCTGCTCTCTGTGTAAATAGCTGAAGCTCTCTCTGCTCTCTGTGTAAATAGCTGAAGCTCTTCCTGCTCTCTGTGTAAATAGCTGAAGCTCTCACTGCTCTCTGTGTAAATAGCTGAAGCTCTCTCTGCTCTCTGTGTAAATAGCTGAAGCTCTCGCCGCTCTCTGTGTAAATAGCTGAAGCTCTTCCTGCTCTCTGTGTAAATAGCTGAAGCTCTCACTGCTCTCTGTGTAAATAGCTGAAGCTCTTCCTGCTCTCTGTGTAAATAGCTGAAGCTCTCATTGCTCTCTGTGTAAATAGCTGAAGCTCTTCCTGCTCTCTGTGTAAATAGCTGAGGCTCTCTCTGCTCTCTGTGTAAATAGCTGAAGCTCTCACTGCTCTCTGTGTAAATAGCTGAAGCTCTTCCTGCTCTCTGTGTAAATAGCTGAAGCTCTCACTGCTCTCTGTGTAAATAGCTGAAGCTCTTCCTGCTCTCTGTGTAAATAGCTGAAGCTCTCACTGCTCTCTGTGTAAATAGCTGAAGCTCTTCCTGCTCTCTGTGTAAATAGCTGAAGCTCTCACTGCTCTCTGTGTAAATAGCTGAAGCTCTTCCTGCTCTCTGTGTAAATAGCTGAAGCTCTCACTGCTCTCTGTGTAAATAGCTGAAGCTCTCACTGCTCTCTGTGTACAGGCTGCATTCATATTTAAAAGCTGAACAATTTACCTGTAATGGGGAGGGGGGAGGTCTTTTAGCACCTCTTTGATCTTCACCAGTCTCTCCTCCTCCAGCTGCACAGCCACTGCATCCTGGAAGATGTGAGAGAGAGTCAGGAAATTAGAGTCAGTAAAGATTCACAGCTCAGGACTGCAGCACCAGTGTGCGGAAGTTTAACACATAGGCTGCCATGTTCATACACACAATTACTGATATAACCGCTAACCGCTAGCCTCAGGATGCCTGATCACCTCTACCTGAACAAAATGTTTAACACATAGGCTGCCATGTTGCCTGATACCTGACAAAAATGTTTAACAATTACTGTTCATATAACCGCTAACCGCTAGCCTCAGGATGCCTGATCACCTCTACCTGAACAAAAATGTTTAACACATAGGCTACCATGTTCATACACTCAATTACTGATATAACCGCTAACCGCTAGCCTCAGGATGCCTGATCACCTCTACCTGAACAAAAATGTTTAACACATAGGCTGCCATGTTCATACACTCAATTACTGATATAACCGCTAACCGCTAGCCTCAGGATGCCTGATCACCTCTACCTGAACAAAAATGTTTAACACATAGGCTGCCATGTTCATACACTCAATTACTGATATAACCGCTAACCGCTAGCCTCAGGATGCCTGATCACCTGTACCTGAACAAAAATGTTTAACACATAGGCTACCATGTTCATACACTCAATTACTGATATAACCGCTAACCGCTAGCCTCAGGATGCCTGATCACCTGTACCTGAACAAAAATACACACAAATACAAATAAATCAGTACATGTGCTCACCAAGAAAAAGTTCATTAAAATGTATGTAATAGACAGACATACATTATATATGTGTGTGACATACAGATGATGTGCGTGTGATTGTGTGTGTGATTGTGTGTGTGTGTGTCACGCCCAGAGAACTTGTCGTAGAGCTGGTAGGTGAGCAGGGGGTTGGTGTGTGTGTGAGTGTGTGTGTCACGCCCAGAGAACTTGTCGTAGAGCTGGTAGGTGAGCAGGGGGTTGGTGTGTGTGTGTGAGTGTGTGTGAGTGTGTGTGTGTGTTGCGCACAGCAAACTTGCAGGGGGTTGTGTGTGTGTGAGTGTGTGTGAGTGTGTGTGTTGCGCAAACTTGTAGAGCTGGTAGGTGAGCAGGGGTTGGTGTGTGTGTGAGTGTGTGTGTCACGCCCAGAGAACTTGTCGTAGAGCTGGTAGGTGAGCAGGGGTTGGTGTGTGTGTGTGAGTGTGTGTGAGTGTGTGTGTTGCGCACAGCAAACTTGTCGTAGAGCTGGTAGGTGAGCAGGGGGTTGGTGTGTGTGTGAGTGTGTGTGTCACGCCCAGAGAACTTGTCGTAGAGCTGGTAGGTGAGCAGGGGGTTGGTGTGTGTGTGTGTGTGAGTGTGAGTGTGTGTGAGTGTTGCGCACAGCAAACTTGTCGTAGAGCTGGTAGGTGAGCAGGGGGTTGGTGTGTGTGTGAGTGTGTGTGAGTGTGTGTGTTGCGCACAGCAAACTTGTTGTAGAGCTGGTAGGTGAGCAGGGGGTTGGTGTGTGTGTGAGTGTGTGTGTGTTGCGCACAGCAAACTTGTCGTAGAGCTGGTAGGTGAGCAGGGGGTTGGTGTGTGTGTGAGTGTGTGTTGCGCACAGCAAACTTGTCGTAGAGCTGGTAGGTGAGCAGGGGGTTGGTGTGTGTGTGAGTGTGTGTGAGTGTGTGTGTTGCGCACAGCAAACTTGTCGTAGAGCTGGTAGGTGAGCAGGGGGTTGGGCAGCTCTCTGAAGTACGCCTTGCACAGTGAGCTGATGCAGTGGATGTCCTGCAGGTACACATCCTTACAGAGGTCTGGGGTGCCCTCACCATCAAACTCACTCCTGTGTGCACAAAAACACACACACACACACCGTCAAACTCACTCCTGTGTGCACAAAAACACACAAACAGACAAACACACACACCGTCAAATTCACTCCTGTGTGCACAAAAAAACACACACACACACAAACTGTCAAACTCACTCATGTGCACACAAACACACACACACAAACCGTTAAACCCACTCCTGTGTGCACAAAAACAGACAAACACACACACCGTCAAATTCACTCCTGTGTGCACAAAAAAACACACACACACACACACAAACCATCAAACTCACTCATGTGCACACAAACACACACACACAAACCGTTAAACCCACTCCTGTGTGCACAAAAACAGACAAACACATATACACACAGTCAAGCTTGCTCTTGTGTTCACACACACTGTGAAACTCCCCCTGTGCACACACATACGCCAGAGTTTTTTGGCCACTTATTGGAAACTAAGCAATGTTAGTTATAGAGGGCCTGTGGAATGGCCTGTTTCTAACTGCTCCATGCTAAATGCTAATCCAAGCTATCTTTTTTAGCCTGTCATTATGTGTACCAAGCTAGTTCCATACCAGTGAATAGCATTAACCTGAAAGTGGAGATTACATTACATTACTGTCATTTAGCTGACGCTTTTATCCAAAGCGACTTACAGTTGATTAGACTAACCAAGGGCCAATCTCCCCTGGGAGCAATGTGGGGTTGGGGGCCTTGCTCAGGGGCCCAACAGCAACGGTGTTTTTACTGTGGCTGGACTGGGACTTGAACCGTCAACCTCAGGGGTCCCAGTCATGTACCTTAGCCACAAGGCTATAGGCTGGAGATGTATTTGTAATAAAAGGGTAGCTACACAGCTTAAGGTAGCAAGCCACAGTTAGCTTTTAACCACACTATCAGCTTCCATTACAGTGCATCTAGCGTTTTATAATCATGTAGTTTTACCCGTTGGTTTCACTAGCGAGCATAACAAATGTGTCATTGTTTCAGAGCTGTTGCTGGGAAACCCCAAACTTAGATGGCGGCACTCTGCTCTTGCCTCAGTTTTTCTCTTTAATCTGAATCACTTTGTGTGCACAGCTGTGAAGAAATGCTTGACAGACATAGCTACAGTAACTAGGGGTGGGCATTGCATTGGCTACATTCCATTTAACTCATTTCTGTACATTTGCATGATAAAGTATATGCACCATTTCACACGCTAACAAATACAACACTGTTAAGCTCTCCTCTTGTAAATCCCCCCACGCACGCACACACACACACATACACATGCGCGCGCACATGCATACACACACAGAAATGCACATGTATGCGCTCACAAGCACACATACACACACACACACACACACACACACCTCAGTTTCTGTATGTTAGATGATACTCCAGACAGCCTGTAAATTCCATCCACAATGCCATGTTCCTCAATGAACTCACTGCAGCACCGCAGGACCTGCGGAACTGAGAGAGAAAGAGGGAGGGAGACAGAGTCAGGCAGGTCTGCACAAAAACCACAAGTAGTGAATTATATTTCATATTCAGAGAAAACATACAGTATGACTTTGCTATCTGATCTAGCCTTACATTTAATGCAGTGGGATATGTTTGGCAGTGGTGAACTGTGGTAGATCAGTGTAAAGTGAACATATGTTGAAAACCACCCAGGGGTCAATTTACTAAAGGTGTGCATATACAAAATCATGCGCAAAAAAATGGCCGCTGTGATCAACTACCAAGGTTAAAAAAAACAGGACTACATATGTTAAATTTGACATGGATTTTTCCTTTTTTCTTGAATGAATATGTGAAATCATGTCAGTACATTATTTTGTGAAAGAAGGGAGGTCACACAAATACATACTTTACTACGTATAATTTAAGCTATTTAAGTCTGAGAACAGAGTAACTGCATGTGCATCTTAGCAGGATGGAAAGCAGGTATGAACAGACAAGCAATCATTAAGATGGCAGCTGTCATTGCACATGGCTGATGGGAGATGTGATAAAAGACCATAACACAGAATATGGGGAGAAATAATACACACATTTCACCAGTATGGTGATGCCATCTCACAGCTCACAGGCACCTGTGTCCCTGCTCAGGTGTCCTGCCAGTGAGGCCGGGGTGTTCACTCTGTTCTTACCGTTTGACAAGTATGGACAGACAGATGCGTTTGAAATGCCCATAATCAATACTGTAACCATGTGTGTTTGTACATACATACACCATACATAGTGTATCATGAAACAAATTATGTCACAGAATACAAGGGCAACTTGTATTTGAAACAAGAAAGAAATATGACATCTATAATAATGAATCAGAAATCAAACAAAAACTTAATTAAAATGCAAATGCACATATATATCTGATAGAAATGTGACTTAGTGTGACAGTAATGGTGTGAGTAATGCTAGTTCTTGGTGACAGCAGTAACAGTTCACAGTAAACCCCTGGCTAGGTCATTGTACAGTACAGTGGCCCTTGTCAAAGGTGTAAAATCCTGTATGGCTATTTGTGACATCATCCACTTGCTGACTCTGACCTGACTGCCTGTAGAGAGTGAAACAATAACACATGCAAATAATTTGGGTGTTCATGAAAAATAACACTCCTCATTTGGGATCTAATTAATCAACCCCTCACTGCCCTAGCTATTGGTAAATGTTTATAAATGTAAAAGTAAAAGGTGTATACAGGTCACAGTGCCAGGGTACAGGTGTATAAAGGTCACAGTGCCAGGGTACAGGTGTATACAGGTCACAGTGCCAGGGTACAGGTGTATAAGGTCACAGTGCCAGGGTACAGGTGTATATGCCAGGGTACAAGGTCACAGTGCCAGGGTACAGGTGTATAAAGGTCACAGTGCCAGGGTACAGGTGTATAAAGGTCACAGTGCCAGGGTACAGGTGTATAAAGGTCACAGTGCCAGGGTACAGGTGTATACAGGTCACAGTGCCAGGGTACAGGTGTATAAAGGTCACAGTGCCAGGGTACAGGTGTATACAGGTCACAGTGCCAGGGTACAGGTGTATACAGGTCACAGTGCCAGAGTACAGGTGTATAAAGGTCACAGTGCCAGGGTACAGGTGTATAAGGTCACAGTGCCAGGGTATACAGGTGTATACAGTCACAGCCAGGGTACAGGTGTATACAGGTCACAGTGCCAGGGGTGTATAAAGGTCACAGTGCCAGGGTACAGGTGTATAAAGGTCACAGTGCCAGGGTACAGGTCAGGTCACAGTGCCAGGGTACAGGTGTATACAGGTCACAGTGCCAGAGTACAGGTGTATAAAGGTCACAGTGCCAGGGTACAGGTGTATACAGGTCACAGTGCCAGGGTACTCACTCTCTTGGCTGGAAGCTGCCAGGTGCTCCAGAAGGTCGCATCCGAACACTTTGTCCTTACTGGCTCCTTTTCTCCTTCCTCTCCTCATTTCTCCTCCTTCCTCTCTTCTCTTACATCAATTGCTTCTGTCTTCCTGCACACCTGCTAGTTCGGCTCTGCTGTGCACTGACCTCTGTGCTGTGTTATTTTGTTCTAGAGGGTAGGGAGACTCTTCAGTGATAATTCATTCATTATTAATGTCCATAAAATCTGTCCAACCCACATACAGAACCAAAGAACCCCATAGAACCTCATACAGAACAACAGCAACTACACAGAAAAACAGGCACCAAACAGAACCTCATACAGAGACACAGGCACCAAACAGAACCTCATACAGAAACACAGGCACCAAACAGAACCTCAGAAACACAGGCACCAAACAGAACCTACAGAACACAGGCACCAAACAGAACCTCATACAGAGACACAGGCACCAAACAGAACCTCAGAAACACAGAAACACAGGCACCAAACAGAACCTCATACAGAGACACAGGCACCAAACAGAACCTCATACAGAAACACAGGCACCAAACAGAACCTCATACAGAAACACAGGCACCAAACAGAACCTCATACAGAAACACAGGCACCAAACAGAACCTCATACAGAAACACAGGCACCAAACAGAACCTCATACAGAAACACAGGCACCAAACAGAACCTCATACAGAAACACAGGCACCAAACAGAACCTCATACAGAAACACAGGCACACCACAGTTCTCCAGATGTGATACTTCCTCTAGCGCACTCCGCTCAGGTTTTACAGAAGAACACGCCACACCCTTACTCACAGTGTGGCAGAGTGAGACCATCACCCCCTTCCCCCAGTGTCCCCTTGCCCTTCTATCACCTCAGGGGCTGAGTTGGGTTTAAGGCCGATTTGCGTCCCTGTTCCTGTAGCTCAGTACGGCAGCAATCCCCACCCAGCCTCAACTCGCCTCTCCAGCAGCGGAAGTCAATCTTCGCTGTGCTGAGACTGAAGGTCTTCGGTGTGCTAAACCTCCAGGCCTAAAATTTGACATCGCGCCCCAGCAGTGTCCCCATCCTCTACTGTCCTGTGCCCCACAACACCCGGCTGCTGGTCCCTACCCCTGCTGAAGGTTGGAAAGCGATTTGGGAGGGGAGAGGAAGAGATACGGATATAAAGAGAAAGAGTGTTCTTACCTTCTCTTTGCATCGGCACTGGCAGCAACAGCAGTGGTGGAGATGACGCAAAAAACCACCAAACTTCCCCTGCTCACTTCCTGAGTCTCTGTCCCTCTCTCTCTCTCTCTCTCTCTCGCTTCTTCTGTTTCTCTCAGTCCCTCTCTCTCTCTCTGAGTCTCTCTCTTGTTCCTTCTGTTTCTCTTGCTCCATCTCTCTCTCTCTCATTCCTCATCTATTTCTCCTTCTCTCTTAGCCAGTGTGCAGGAGAGTGCTGTTCATGGCCATGATTGGTTCTGATGTATGTCTCAGGTCCAGTTGAGGTCAAGGTGAGATTCAGGTGAGTTTCTCCTTCATCACCAGGGGAATGACTTTATTCAGTATTGGGAGAGTTCTGCTGTTTTAAGCATATATTGGAGGCATGCAATTTTGTATTACTGTTCAGTTAAATTGCATTTGGACAAACACAAAAATTATTAGGAAAACACAGCTGTCAGTCTGACGCATGACCAAGTTTTCTAATACAGATTCATTACACTGGGCCTGCACAGAGCTGTCAGCACTGGCCTTTCTTCTCTGTACCGGCGTGCTGTAGCACAGAGTAGAGTTTCACACAGATAAAGACACTTGTGACTTTATCCTGGTCCTGAAGTGTTGTAGGGCATGCTGGTTTTTGTTCTTACTTTCAATTCCATAACAGTTCAGATCCAAAAACGACCAGGTAAAGTGAGTTAACTGCTTAACCTGTTGCTGAAACTGTTTGCTAATTTAGTGTTGAGTAACAATAGGGAACCATGTGGAAGTTCGTCCTATGAAAAATAAACTCAGTATTAAGTGCTTATTACACTGGGTGCTTTCATGTTATATCCGGTATTTAGTGTGTAAACAGTGCGATACGCTTGCAGTTGGGTCCAGTATGTGGATCGATTCAAATCGACTCTAACACTGCAGTATGATTTCCAGTTCAACCTCACAATGCCAATATTGTAGGGTGATTACGGTAATGTGGCTCAGGGTCTATCTGCTGTGTGCATTCATTATTCCAGTGCTGCTCAGTGGTTTGGCGTTGAACTACAGTTGATTGGCCTGCTAACAGCGTTAGTTTATATGAAATTTGTTTAACGCAAAGTTTGTTTAACCGATTGCTGTTGTAGGTGGTGTACATTGTTGGTGTAGGTGGTGGATTACAGTATATTATGTCTCCCATCCGGGAGATGTTAGCTGAAGCGGCGGTAGGAGAAATAAGCAAACTAGTTGATGGCAGAACTGCAAGTTCTGAAATTGGAAGGGTGAAGATTGCCACAGTGAACAGTGACGATTAAGCCTGTCTGTAACATTTTGACGGGTGAGAAATGTAATAGCAGATCTTAACAAACGGTACGTAAGGGAGAAAAGTATTCCAGCGGTATGTGTTACCTCTCTACAGTTACAGTCAACTGCCGCGGGACCCCAAAACGGCAGTACTATATTGTTTAACCTGATCTGTCACCGTGGATTCTTAAATTTACCATATGAATTAACATTTCTCTAAACTGTGAGTGGACAGATCTAACTGTGTTACACCAACAGGTCTTCAAAGTTAACCGAGGGCTCCTGTCCTAAACACGCTATCCCCAGCTAAGAGCAGGAATTACAGTTACTACATTTTATTACATTTCTTTGGATTACAAAGTTCATTTGCTGCCTCCGCCTGCCTCCAGAATGTAGCTCATGTCAACGGGAAGCTTGTCTGTGCAAGACAACTCAACTTCCTATTGGCTACTGCTAGCTTTTCATCCACTAACTCAGTGTTTCTCATACTCATTGTTTATGTAAATGGCTGTTCATTTGTATTGATTTCACTTTGTATATGTTGCAGGATAGTTGAGCCTCAGGGAGGTCACATTCTTATGTGCTTATAGATTGGCATATGATCAGTGAGGTTCTAATTGGTGTAAGTCTGTACTCTAGGTCACTGAAAGTAAAGCACTTGTTAGAAAATGAAAAATCCAATGGCAATAATTCAAACCTACATTTTGTTCAAAGAAATTTGAGGAGAAAATGAGTGCAGAACTTACAGACTTAGCCCCCAAAGACCAAGCCTGAGAACCAGGCTCGAGTATAAAAGGGTGAATTAAATTTTTTCTGAAAATAATGACATGCTTACAAATGAGAAAAGTGGAATTCAGCCACCATTGATGCAATGGGACTGTATGCTTTTGTGTGACTGTACTGGTGTAAGCACAATGTCAGCGCTTTATTAGATCATTTTCAGGAGACTTCCAGCAGAGAGCTGACTGACTCTCAAGAGGAGCATTACTTCACTCAAGCTCACTGTTATTTGTTGGAACTGAAGGTGGTCATCTGAGACCAGCCAAATTTGGAGCCACCTGCCAGACCAAACATGATGCTGCCATCACAGGGGAATCCCAAAGCTTCCGTCTGCTCTGGGGCTCAAAGAGTTCAGCTGGATGTCTGCAGTTTCTATGCTGATGACACACGACCGTGCCCTCCCAGGCGCACAGTCAGAGCTTTCACAGCAGCGTGCTCGTAACACATGGCAGGAAACACACCTCGTCTCATGGTGCTGTGATGTCACCCGTCTGCTCACACGGTCATTTTGCTGGGAAATGTTGCAGCATGGTTCTAAAGTGTGGAAGGATCAGTTAGCGTATATGCTATAGCAGAGCGACGCGCAGGAATGCAGCTGACTAATGTCAGTGTGTTGCCACATTGGTGTCTCTCATTTCTTATCCAGATTTTTACATTTTGTGGAGCAGTGTTTTTCCTCACTGTCCCTTTGATTGATGACTCAATCGCAAGCCACAAAGCTGCAGTATCACACTGTATTGTAACACACTGTAGTTATTACAGACAAATGTACCTGAGTATTAAAACAGTTTATCTAAAAAAAATATGTTCATATTGTCATTAAATGCTGGCGACAACCTCACAAGATAGGAACTTTTTTCAGTAAATTGCATGCATGGCGGGTTTACGGCATGTTGGGCTACCTTTCACCATATGCGCATACCTCAGAACGCTGAAGACACTCTCAACCAGATAGAAATGAAGAGCAAAACCATGTATGTGCTATATAAGCATTTGGTCACTGTATATATCTAGACATTAATCAGCATTGTAACGGTTAATTACATTTGGCTATGTAGTGTATTAATTTTTTTTTTTTAAAAAAGTCAGCAAAACTGAGATAAAGATACATGAAATGGGAGAGAAATGCGTGAATATAGATGATTTCTTTCTGCATTTATTTTCCATATTAATCACAATTTTGCACATTTATGTCCATTTTGGCTCACTGCCAACATGAACTGTGACACTGAGCTGAAATTTAGCTGCAGCAGTACTAGAGGACTCACTGTAAGTCAGGCCTGTGAGAGCAGAATCAGTCTGCTAACCCACTAATTTAACGATCCGTTTTTCATTAATTACTTAAAAGGTAAATAAAAATACATTAAAAGCTAGTTTGAAATGAATACCGACATGTGTGCTAAACTAACCTGGACTGAAAATCAGTTATGGAGGAAAAGCCAGCTTTTTTCAATGGGTTTGCCAATTCTTTTAGGGCGGGAGAAACGCTAGTTTTGTGCCATTTTAAATGTTCAGCTATATAAAAAGCAGTGATGGTACTTTTCTAAAATGAGCATTTTCGGTTGTCATTCAAAAATTGCTTTAGCCTTTATCAGTCATCCATTGCCTGGACAAGTAGCGCAAGTTGTCGTGGAAACGGGTTCAGGTGACGTCATTTAACCTGCGCATGCGTACAAGACTTAACCTTTGCTAAGGAAGGTAGCCTTATATGGTTGTATCATAATACAGTTTTTTTCAAGTATTTAAAACTACATGATTCAGTTTGACTTATCACCATTTAAGTTAATCGTCTGAACAAAATCCGGGAGGAGAACAGTACATGCAAGGAGAACAGCATTCGGCATGAAGGCAGGCCTGTCTCGATGGTTTTTTCTGCTACTATTTTCAACTGCTTACGTCGGTCTTGCGGAAATAATCTGCGCAGCCGTGTTTTTGACAAGCTACCAAGAAGACGCAAACGACTCTGCATTTGTGCCAGTGTAGTCTATCAAAAGGAGTTTTTATTTGTACCTTGGGGGTCCGGTCCGTAAACATGTCTAATTTTGTCACGTTTCAGACACAGTTAGTGTCAATAATGGAGATATTAGCTAAAGCGGCTGTGGCTGAGATTAACAGACGCGTAGACGCTGGCTGTGCTGTTTTTCGTGTGGAAATGTCCCAGAGTCAGCGGGAGATAGAAGCTCTCAAGCGGAAACTGCAGATGCTGGAGCGAAAGCTCATGAAGGCGCAAGAGAGAAAAACAGGTGCGACACTCATGAGTATAAATAAAACGGCGATTTTGATATTTCGATATGCAATTAATTATTCATTTAAAACTTATGTGTAATTTGACGTATTAATTTAGGTATTCTTGTCTTTAATTCTGAACTCATGAATTAGAACAGTGCCTAAACTGACTTTTTAACTAGATTATGAAGTATTTGTTTTCATCTGAGTGAAGATGATCTTTTAAGTAAGTACACATGTAATGGGCTTTCCAGTGGATTCCCTTGCCATGGGAGAGGAGCGTTCCCCCTGCAGAGAGTGACGTGGGGCAGGACTGGAGCTTCAGATGGAGAGATGGAGAGCCCACACCTGTGGAAAAGGTAAACACACATTTACAGTGCATATGTTAATGTGTGTGTAGAGTGTGATAAACAGGTGCAGATGCAGATCTGGGATGCATTGAATCTCTTGGCTTCCCTGTTACAGTCTGCAGGCATGGAGGAGGCTAGGCCTGAATCCCTTCTTATCAAGCAGGAGAGACTGGAAGAGGATGTGTGTTACAGTGAGCCACAGCCCACACCTGCAGGAGAGGAACAGGTAACAGAACCCACACCTGCAGGACACCCAGAGGAACAGGTAGCACAGCCCACACCTGTAGAAGAAGAGAAGAAACAGGAGACAGGGCCCACACCTGCAGGAGACCCAGAGGAGCTGAGAGAGCAGCACAGGTGTGGACACAGTGATGAGGAGTTGAGTGGACTGGAGTTTGTGGTGAAGGCAGAGCAAGAGGAAGAGCATGTAGCCCAGAGACTCAGTCAGACAGGATGTGAACACAGCGCAGGAAGACTCAACAATCTGGGCTCTGAGTACATCATGTATGAGAGAGACAGTCAGCTGTGGACTTCCTTTACACAAGGGGACAGTGACATAGAGACTGCTGATCCAGTTTGTTCTAATGCTACAGAACAGTACTCACAGAGTCTGTCAGTTCACTCAGAGCTACAGCACACTCCTGCCACCGTGGAAGGCTCCGGAAACACAGTGTCCTCTTTTGGGGCGTCGTATGTTGAGGCGTTTGATAAGATGAGTGAGAAACAGTCTGTTTGCAGTGAAGAGCTGAGATCAGAGGCCATTCACACACAGCAGGGCCAGTACAGAGAGAGACTTGTGCACAGAGTGGAGAGAGAGAATCAGACATTACTGCCCCAGCAGCAGCAACATGGACCCTCAGTAAAGCAAATGAGAGGCAGTGAGAGCACAGGCCAGCCGCACTCAGGCTCTCAGTATGAGGCCGGCTCCCTCAGCTCCACTGCCTCCAGCACCAGGAAGAAGGTGAAGACTGACGAAAAGAAGATGAAGACCTATCGAAGATCGTTTTCAGGAGAGAGGCGGTTCTGTTGCACACAGTGTGGGAGGAGTTTCACCCGTTTCAGTCACCTGAAAGAACATCATCGCAGTCATACGGGTGAAAAGCCATACAGCTGCGCCGAGTGTGGCAAAAGATTCTCCAAGCAAAGTAACTTGATAAGACACACGATCATCCACAGTGGAAGCAAACCATTCCGCTGCATGCAGTGTGGGAAGTGTTTTACCCAGCGCTCCAGTCTTAAATCACACCAGAGGACCCATGCAGGACAGACATCCTTTCCCTGCTTGCAGTACCTATACAGGGGGGAGCAAGATTTTCACCCAACAGTTTAGTTATCCAGCAGAAGTTTTGGTGTAATTTTCACCTGTGGCTGAAATCTCAGTGGCCTCAAGCAGGAATATGGTCTATGAAAGGCATGTAAGGCATCTGTTGGATTTGTTGACTGTGTGACACAAACACGGATATGAAGCGCCAGCACATGCAAGCCCAGTCCCACCTGCCATGCAAGAGACAAAGGCCCAAAGGCCTGTAGCTGATGAAAGCCCGGACAAACAGCTGCTGAATGTGGCGAATACTCCAAACTTTATGCTTACATAATGTTATGCCAGCAGAACTGAAGAAACCATGAAGCATTGCTTACATGCCGAATGAGCTCACTGGACAGTTTGATAATGCTTCACCTCATATTAGCTCATTAAGTCCACGGTAAGAAAATGTCAAAGCTGCTTGTCACAGTGGTGGCGGTAGCATCAAAGACTGGAAGAAACTGACATGGTTTGAGTTTGACTGTGACTTGTGTTTCAGTCTCAGCATTCATGGTTTTAAATGATCTCTGTATCCATCATTCAATGTTGTGTCTCCTAATGTGACAAATGGAGAAGACCATGTGAGGCCATATCAGCTATTTGACAGATCAGTTATTGACAGTTTTAATTGCAGAACTCTCTCAGTAAACTCTAAACCAGGGGGTCTGTTTGCTTAGACTGATAAGTAGATGGATATGAGAGTGTGAATTTGGGCCTGGATCCTTGTCTCTTCACTAGCCCCTATGCTAACCATAACCCTAGCCCCTAGTGTTCCAGTTTACAGACATCCCATCGTTGAGGGAGTTGGGTTAGCAGTCATCATACAGGCTGTTGTGTTTGGCACATTGATATGGCTTAACTCCTAGAGGACCCCGTGTCTGTGCCACTTTTAATTAAGGTTAATGCCTTCAGCAGTTTAAGGTAGCTGAAATGTGCTTAAGATTATCCATCAGTTTTCTCCAAACGGTGCATATCAGGCTCATTGCCCTTTGCAGTTATTCAGCTTTTTATTTCCCATAAATCATTTCATTTCAGTGACCAGGTCCCAACTTTTTAAGCAGTTGGTACCACACTGATTTCAAGTGTAGCATTAACACTGAGTAAGAACAAATAGCAGATAGTTAAAATTTAAGGATGCAGTCATGGTTGCAGTGAAAACCTGCACACATCCTATCAATGACGTGAGCCACCCAAATCCCACACAGAGGAGATCACCCCTTAGGCTGCTTCTATGGTAACCCATTAAAGACCAAGATCACAACTTTAGACCTAGAGATTATGAGTACAGAAAATGGCCATGATACCAAAATGAATGTATTATGAGTGACTGGAATGATTTCATGCTGTCAGGACTACATGTACTGTTTCAGTGATTTAAGTGCCAATGAGGAGGATACGCCTCTGCAAAGGGATTGGCTTACAGCGTGTGGTTTTATTTGCTAAAATGACTTTGGAAACACCTTTGGCTGAATGATTTGTGGAGCTGGTACGCAGCCTGCTGGCGAAGGAGAAAACCTACATCTCTGGAGTGGAGAACTCAGTCCTGTCAGGGAGGGGCATTAGTCTCACAGTATTTGTACATGTTCATACACATGATAATACTTTTCTCATAACAGCATTATTGTTGAAATTAAGAACAACTTTTGCCCAAATAAATAATTAATTGCCTGGATAAGTTGTGCAGTTGTCTTGGAAACAGATTCCCCTGCTGCCTTGTTGCTGTAAACATGGAGAGGAGTCCCATCGTCTCAGAGAATGAGGATTTTGTTGTTGTTTTGTAATGTTTAATCTTGCATCAATGTGTGTAGAATTTCAAGGATTAATTTAGCTTTTTATCAGTTTAAAGAAGCTAGATTTTTTTTATTTTTGCAAACGAACCCCCAGAAGAGGGCAGTGATTGCTAAGCAAACTGCTTTCTGTGAATACAATCATGACTGTCTCGCTGTTCTTTTTCAGTCGATTACTCTCTACCCATTACGGTAATGTACTCGTCACCCCGGCCAAGACGTCACATATCACGGAGGTAATCAAGAGTAACATTACTTAGCTGGCTTCTTTAGCTGTTATCAAACTATCATAATTGTGCTAGTTAGATGGTAAACCACAAATGACAGGTGACTAGCAATACAACAAGTGTTTATAGAAGATAAAATGTATCCTCTCTCCTCTGTCCTGTGTATGCTTTTCTTGTCATTGTCTGAGGTACTGAGGATAGGCTGCGTCTAAGTTCTTCACTCTCAATGTCAGTACTGATCTCTTAACTGTCATCTCCAATGATCAGCTCATTGGTTTGTAATGATACGCCACTCAAGCAGAGAACAGAGTACCGAAGTGGCGGCGTCATCGCAGCACTGTGTAGCCACACCCCTTATTCTTTTGTGAATTTTCATGGTGATATTGGAAAATAAATTGGTTCATATTCAATAAGCCATATTCTGTTCTCAGCAATGAAGTGACAAACCAGAGAGATCACTCACAGGACTCCTAACTCTGGAATGATACCGTCAGTGTACAGGATATCAAACTAAATGTACGTAGCAACTCATGAAAGAAAGATGTACCTTGTATGGTGAGCGTTACTCAACCTGCCTCACTGCTGGCCATAACTTTGGCCCAACCACAATACATGCTCACCCAGAGTCACATGTTGCAGTTACTTTGAAAAACTACATTCTATATTTTATAACACAGTGTTTCTTAAACTTTTTGGGGAAATATCATACAGGCCTGCCTGTATTATTTAGCTAAATGTAGGAAAACAACAGAAAACTACAAAATGTGGTAAATTCATTTTAGCTTTGCTAACTCAGCTCTGTTAACCTCAGTTTGGCAAGCTGGCAAGAGCAAATCTCAGATGGAAACAACACTTGCTGCCACACTTAATTTCCTGCTCTGTCAAACTTGACCGATTGGTTGGTGTCACAAGTGGGCAAGAAACAACCCGTCATGTTAACTTTGGATATTTTTTTTGTTGATTGACAAGGAGGTGGAGTCAGTGGCAAAGGTGTGACCCACAGCCCAGCGCTGTAGCACTGGAGTGTGCAGAGGAAAGAGTTTCTCATGTACCCGCGAGGACGTGTGCACCCCAGCTGTGAATCACTGATGTAATATATTACTCTGTACTTGCCTGCACATGGATTGGAGCAGTTTTCATCACTTCTTCTGGGCACTAGTCATGTGTCTTCCAGAGATGATAACTCCCTCCTAAAAATATAAATAATGAGAAAGAAATTCTCACAACACTTCTGTTCATTAAATCTGTGGTTAAGAAAATGTCATTTTGATATTTGGGAAATTCTGAGTGGAACTGCGATGGCAGCGATTTAGTCTCAGCGTGAGGAGTGGGAAATGTTAACCAGGAACCTACAGGATGAAGCTCCAGGACCACGACTGGCTACCCCTGTTAGTCTATATGCCAGTGCTGGAAGGGTTTATCTTAATTCTCTTTCAAGGAGCACTACTTTTATACCATGGCAGATTTTGTAATAAAGTGGACTAAAAGAGGGGTTGGAATCAGGTGCTGAAATGAAAGTCATGCATTCTGGGTGGAAGACTCAAGGCCTAAACCTGGGCAAGGCTGCATGTCAGCTATCTGCGCTACAGCACGTCTGTCTCAGCCCACAAGATGGAGCGCTTAGGTATAAAGCAAAGATGCTGGGGAGCTAAAGGAGCAAGGGTTAGTTACAATAGACCATATGCACTTAAAACGTTTTTCCAGCGCTGTCGTTTATGACAGCCACATGTGCTAAGGTCGTTCAATGAAACGGTAAGATACGCCTCGTTTCTGGTGTTTACGGTAATTCATTTCGTCACCACGTTGTCCCATTAGCTGAACGGAACGCTGCTAAAGATTCGCGTGATCTGCTGGACCTGCGGGTTAAATGGTCCAAGCCCATAATCGATCTTCTTTAACATCGGTTCCAGTTTTTAAATAATTATAGTTATTTAAAATGTTGAGGGGTGAGTCTTTCCAGTTACAGGTAACCTCCATAATGGAGATATTAGCAAAGGCAGCGGTGGTAGAAATCGTAAAACTCGTTGACGAAAGCTGCGCTGCTTTACGTGGTGAAATGTACCGATGTCGAAGGGAGAACGACCAGCTGAAACGGAGAGTGCAGCGGATGGAGCGGAAGCTGGAGGCAGGACGCGGGTCCGGAGATCCAGTGAGTGTGCAGGACCTGGGCTCAGGTGTGCGTCATTTACATCGCTTAAAAGATTTTACAATTTGTATGCGACGAGTTATACTTTCACCTACAGTTTAATTTTCTTTCGTGTTTACATTGAAGTCAATTCAATACCATGAAGCACTGCTACGCTGTTACCATACTTTTTGTGCTTACCGTATTTACATGGGGCTGTTTGCATTAGAAGTATTCGTACATTGTTGTTAGCTATGACAATTCAATGTATATACAGTAATTGCGTGGGATTTATTCCAAATTATCTGGTAGTACCCATTCATTTCCCACAGTAATTTCGAGGGAATTTGTGTTTTCATTATCTCAAGCGTAGCCATAGTTTCTTTTCAAGTCATATTTATCCATTTCAGTCAGTTAATGGGAAATTAGCTTAACCAAACAGTAAACACAGAATAAATTCTGCTTTCCCCCTATGTCAGAGCAAGAGATTTCCCCCCCTGCAGAGAGTGACGTGGGGCAGGACGGGAGCTTCAGTCTGTGGAGAGATGGAGCACCCACACCTGTGGAAAAGGTAAACACACATTTACAGTGCATATGTTAATGTGTGTGTAGAGTGTGATAAACAGGTGCAGATGCAGATCTGGGATGCATTGAATCTCTTGGCTTCCCTGTTACAGTCTGCAGGCATGGAGGAGGCCAGGCCTGAATCCCTTCTTATCAAGCAGGAGAGACTGGAAGAGGATGTGTGTTACAGTGAGCCACAGCCCACACCTGCAGGAGAGGAACAGGTAACAGAACCCACACCTGCAGGACACCCAGAGGAACAGGTAGCACAGCCCACACCTGTAGAAGAAGAGAAGAAACAGGAGACAGGGCCCACACCTGCAGGAGACCCAGAGGAGCTGAGAGAGCAGCACAGGTGTGGACACAGTGATGAGGAGTTGAGTGGACTGGAGTTTGTGGTGAAGGCAGAGCAAGAGGAAGAGCATGTAGCCCAGAGACTCAGTCAGACAGGATGTGAACACAGCGCAGGAAGACTCAACAATCTGGGCTCTGAGTACGTCATGTATGAGAGAGACAGTCAGCTGTGGACTTCCTTTACACAAGGGGACAGCGACATAGAGACTGCTGATCCAGTTTGTTCTAATGCTACAGAACAGTACTCACAGAGTCTGTCAGTTCACTCAGAGCTACAGCACACTCCTGCCACCGTGGAAGGCTCCGGAAACACAGTGTCCTCTTTTGGGGCGTCGTATGTTGAGGCGTTTGATAAGATGAGTGAGAAACAGTCTGTTTGCAGTGAAGAGCTGAGATCAGAGGCCATTCACACACAGCAGGGCCAGTACAGAGAGAGACTTGTGCACAGAGTGGAGAGAGAGAATCAGACATTACTGCCCCAGCAGCAGCAACATGGACCCTCAGTAAAGCAAATGAGAGGCAGTGAGAGCACAGGCCAGCCGCACTCAGGCTCTCAGTATGAGAGAGAGAATCACACATTGCTGCCCCACAGTGCAGGTGCGCACGGCAGCGCAAAGCTGACAGGCCGCTGGAGCGCCAGGCAGAAAAGGTTCAGCTGCACACACTGCGGGAAGACTTTTGATCGCTGCAGTCACCTTAACTTACACCAGCGAAGTCACACAGGGGAGAAACCATACAGCTGCTCGCAGTGCGGGAAGCGCTTCAGTCTCAGGTGTAACCTCATCACACACCAGCGAATCCACACCGGAGAGAAACCCTTCATCTGCGCCCACTGTGGAATGAGCTTCGCCCAGAAATCCAGTCTGAAAACACACCAGCGAATCCACACCGGGGAGAGGCCGTTCACCTGCGCTCAGTGCGGGAAGCGCTTTGCTCAGTCAAGCAGTCTTAAAACACACCAGAGAGTTCACAGCAGAAATACATTAATTTGATACAAAGTGTTGGAATTTTTAACTTGATAAAATGCCTCATTATTCAGAATAATTTTAAAATAGTATTTTTTCTCAACACAATCATTTTGAAACATGAGGTTTTGGAATAGAGTAGAATGCATGTGATGGATATAGTCATGAAACCAAGCAGTGAAGCAGTGGTTTTATGAATGAAAATGTGTCCATATTTAAAGGCTCCTGTCGTTCAGGGAAACGTGCTGCTGAGGGAGGGAAGTCGGGGATGATGGCTTGGCTCACCAGGGTTTATGGTTCATTTTGTGGGGGTGTGACTTGGGCTGTCCAAACATTGGACACATTATGCATAACAACAAATTCTGTTGCTCTTATGTGTATTAGAACCTAAAAACTTGTCCTCTAATGCTCCGGACTGTCTTTATCATCTCAGACATGAGCAGGGCTCCAGGCCTCCCATTTCCTCACCATGAGAATCAGTTCAGTAAAAACAGATACCTGCACAAGCTAAATCAGAAGTAAACATTCTAACGTCGCTGTCTCTCACTCATCGCTCCTGTGGGAGACTTCTGATTAATAGACATACTTAAAAGAAGTTCTGCAATGTGGTTATGATTTCCTGCCAATAAACACAATTTTATTAAAATGAAAAAACATTTTGCTGACTGTCCCAGTAAAGTGCTGTGAACTGGCAAGAGTTCACTTCCTGAAACATTGACCTGGTAAATTGAAGGTATGCCCTGTGCTCTCTTCATAATTATTATTTCAATGATTTAAATGATTTTCCTTTGCCCTGCAACGTTGCCAAGGTAATGTTAGCACTGACTAGGTTAATAAATATGAGCCATCTGACTGCAGAGATGCTTATGCAGATATGCAGTAAGACGGTTATGCTTCATGGGGTTCTGCAGTAAGACGGTTATGCTTCATGGGGTTCCGCAGTAAGAAGGTTATGCTTCATAAGGTTCCGCAGAAAGATGGTTATGCTTCATGGCGTTCTGCAGTAAGAAGGTTATGCTTCATGAGGTTCCGCAGAAAGACGGTTATGCTTCATGGGGTTCTGCAGTAAGACGGTTATGCTTCATGAGGTTCTGCAGTAAGAAGGTTATGCTTCATGAGGTTCCGCAGAAAGATGGTTCTGCTTCATGGGGTTCTGCAGTAAGACGATTATGCTTCATGATGTTCTGCAGTAAGAAGGTCATGCTTCATAAGGTTCCGCAGAAAGATGGTTATGCTTCATGGCGTTCTGCAGTAAGAAGGTTATGCTTCATGAGGTTCTGCAGTAAGACGATTATGCTTCATGATGTTCTGCAGTAAGAAGGTCATGCTTCATGGGGTTCCGCAGAAAGACGGTTATGCTTCATGGGGTTCTGCAGTAAGATCGTTCTGCTTCATGGGGTTCTGCAGTAAGATGGTTATGCTTCATGGGGTTCTGCAGTAAGACGATTATGCTTCATGATGTTCTGCAGTAAGAAGGTCATGCTTCATGAGGTTCCGCAGAAAGACGGTTATGCTTCATGGGGTTCTGCAGTAAGATCGTTCTGCTTCATGGGGTTCTGCAGTAAGATGGTTATGCTTCATTAGGTTCCGCAGAAAGATGGTTATGCTTCATGGGGTTCTGCAGTAAGACGATTATGCTTCATGATGTTCTGCAGTAAGAAGGTCATGCTTCATGAGGTTCCGCAGAAAGACGGTTATGCTTCATGGGGTTCTGCAGTAAGATCGTTCTGCTTCATGGGGTTCTGCAGTAAGATGGTTATGCTTCATGGGGTTCCACAGTAAGATGGTTCTGCTTCATGCGGTTCCACAGTAAGACGGTTATGCTTCATGGGGTTCTGCAGTAAGATGGTTATGCTTCATGGGGTTCTGCAGTAACATGGTTATGCTTCATGGGGTTCCGCAGTAAGACGGTTATGCTTCATGGGGTTCTGCAGAAAGACAGTTATGCTTCATGGGGTTCTGCAGAAAGACAGTTATGCTTCATGGGGTTCTGCAGTAAGACGGTTATGCTTCATGGCGTTCCGCAGAAAGACGGTTATGCTTCATGGGGTTCCGCAGTAAGACGGTTATGCTTCATGGCGTTCCGCAGTAAAGACGGTTATGCTTCATGGGGTTCCGCAGTAAGATGGTTATGCTTCATTGGGTTCTGCAGTAAGATGGTTATGCTTCATGGGGTTCTGCAGTAAGACGGTTATGCTTCGTGGGGTTCTGCAGTAAGATGGTTATGCTTCATGGGGTTCTGCAGTAAGATGGTTATGCTTCATGGCGTTCCGCAGTAAGACGGTTATGCTTCATGAGGTTCCGCAGAAAGACGGTTATGCTTCATGGGGTTCCGCAGAAAGACGGTTATGCTTCATGGGGTTCCGCAGTAAGACGGTTATGCTTCATGGCGTTCCGCAGTAAGACGGTTATGCTTCATGGGGTTCCGCAGTAAGATGGTTATGCTTCATTGGGTTCTGCAGTAAGATGGTTATGCTTCATGGGGTTCTGCAGTAAGACGGTTATGCTTCGTGGGGTTCTGCAGTAAGATGGTTATGCTTCATGGGGTTCTGCAGTAAGATGGTTATGCTTCATGGGGTTCTGCAGTAAGATGGTAATCTTGACCAGGAACACTTCCCAGCCTATGATAAGGTGTCATGTCTCCTTTCAACTTGACAAATACCCACCTTATTGAGGATGCAGTTTTTAAAAACTTTCATACTCTTTTGATATCATTCTGTAACATCTTCCCATTAAATTCCATTGTCTTCAATTATTATGAGTGCTGCAATATACATCCATGTCCACAAGGTGGCACACCTCAGAACACTGCTTTCATTGGTCAAAGGTCACACACACAAAACACAAAAGGCTTAGGTTTTTTGTATATGAAAGGATTTATATTTAAATCATAACACAATAATCAAATCCACAGCCAAATATATATAAAAAACCACATTATAAAAATTGAGCTGTGTCCCTTCCCCTGTGCTTTTCTACATGGACTCACACTAACACACGTTATTATGACATGGACCCTTAGACACATGGACTCTGGCTACCAGAGGGACTGAAGAAGTACGCAATGAAGCCAGCCTGACAGTTTAGCTACCTTTGGCTAACTTTGGTAAACGTGCAGAAGTGAAAATAAGTAAGACGCTGTTTCTGTGCTCAGAAACTCACTCACTGCTGTTGTGCATTTTAACAATGTGTAAGTGATTTAGAGCCACTATCAGTAACCGAAAAGCTTAATTCTCTTTATATGGTGTACCTAAGCTAGCCGGATGAGCGGTACACTGGTGTTGTATAGAGCTGAGGTCTTCCGGGAGGAGGGGGGACTCACCCCCACTGCAGGGCTGCTCCTGCCAGCACCAGCTCAGCGCTCAGGCCACTTCCTGTGGCACTGCGCTGCTGCAGCACACTTCACTGTTTGAGAAATGTAAACTTGCAGTCTTTTGGGTACTTTGACAGGGTTTGCTTTTGACAAACGAGAGAGATGCTTTTCTTTAATATTCGCCAAACTGCTTCCCCAAAATCTCCACTGCTCCTCTTCCCACAGGTAAGAGGGATCACCCGCCTTACCTCCTGGACCAGAAGAGCAGGTGAACCAAAATGAAAAGGTGCATGTATGAAAGTGTCTGAGTGTACGCTCAAATTCGGCTCAACAGAAGGGCGACACTATTAATTATCTACTTAAAAATACTACAATCTGCTTTACAGTACATTGTGAGATTTGAGAGGGTGAGCCACACTTAGAAACTGCCCAGACCATCAGAGCACATGCAGAGGTCTGCGCAGACACACAGTCAGAGCGCACGCAGAGGTCTGCGCAGACACACAGTCAGAGCACACGCAGAGGTCTGCGCAGACACACAGTCAGAGCGCACACAGAGGCCTGCGCAGACACACAGTCAGAGCGCACGCAGAGGTCTGCGCAGACACACAGCCAGAGCGCACGCAGAGGTCTGCGCAGACACACAGTCAGAGTACACGCAGAGGTCTGCGCAGACACACAGAACGCACGCAGAGGTCTGCACAGACACACAGTCAGAGCGCACACAGAGGTCTGCGCAGACACACAGTCAGAGCGCACGCAGAGGTCTGCGCAGACACACAGAGTACACACAGAGGTCTGCGCAGACACACAGTCAGAGCGCACGCAGAGGTCTGCTTTAGCCCATTGTCATGAAAATGTCCCTGATATTTGGTGCTTGGTGTTTGTGGGCTCTAAATGATCTGGCCTTTGGGGTGCAGTAGGATAGCGTTGGGGTGGGGTTTGGGGTGCAGAACCCCATTACTGTAGTGGAAGTAGTGGGAAACGGCCTCAGACATCTGCAGGCTGTGGGGCTCATCTGCATCCAGATCCTCAGGTGGAGTGGGGGACCCTCCCCAGCCACGGGGGTACCCCAACTCAGGGAGGGGAGCAGGGCTCTGTGACCTCTGCCATCCGGAGTCCTGAGGGAGGAAGGGAGGGAGGGAGGGAGAGGGTGAGAGAGTGTGGGGAGAAGGGAGGGAGGGAGAGGGTGAGAGAGTGTGGGGAGAGGGAGGGAGGGAGAGGGTGAGAGAGTGTGGGGAGAGAGAGAGAGAGGGAGGGTGAGAGGGTGAGGGAGAGAGAGTGGGGAGAGAGGGAGGGAGAGGGTGAGAGAGTGTGGGGAGGAAGGGAGGGAGAGGGTGAAAGAGTGTGGGAGAGAGAGAGAGAGGGCGGGAGAGGGTGAGAGAGTGTGGGAGAGAGGGAGGGAGGGAGAGGGTGAGAGAGTGTGGGGAGAGGGAGGGAGGGAGAGGGTGAGAGAGTGTGGGGAGTGGGAGGAGGGAGGGTGAGGGAGGGAGGGGAGAGGGTGAGAGAGTGTGGAGAGAGAGAGGGAGGGAGGGAGAGGGTGAGAGAGGGGAGAGAGAGAGAGAGAGGGTGGGAGAGGGTGAGAGAGTGTGGGGGAGTGTGGGAGAGAGAGGGAGAGGGTGAGAGAGTGTGGGGAGAGAGGGAGAGGGGGAGGGAGGGAGGGTGAGAGAGAGAGAGGGAGTGGTGGAGAGGGTGAGGAGTGTGAGGAGTGTGGGAGAGGAGGGAGAGGGTGAGAGAGTGTGGGAGAGAGAGAGGGAGGGAGAGGGTGAGAGAGTGTGGGAGAGAGAGGGAGGGAGGTGGGAGAGAGAGAGAGGTGAGAGAGTGTGGGGAGTGTGGGAGAGAGGGAGGGAGGGAGAGGGTGAGAGAGTGTGGGAGAGAGAGAGAGAGGGGGAGAGGGTGAGAGAGTGTGGGAGAGAGAGAGGGAGGGAGGGAGAGGGTGAGAGAGTGTGGGGAGAGGGAGGGAGGGAGGGAGGGAGAGGGTGAGAGAGTGTGGGGGAGAGTGGGAGAGGGCGAGAGAGTGTGAGGGAGGAAGGGAGGGAGAGGGTGAGAGAGTGTGGGAGAGAGAGAGGAGGGGGAAAGGGTGAGAGAGAGTGGGAGAGAGAGAGGGAGGGGGGAGAGGGTGAGAGAGTGTGGGAGAGAGAGAGGGAGGGAGGGAGGGAGGGAGGGTGAGAGAGTGTGGGGGAGTGTGGGAGAGAGGGAGGGAGAGGGTGAGAGAGGGTGAGGGAGGAAGGGAGGGAGAGGGTGAGAGAGTGTGGGAGAGAGAGAGAGAGGGCGGGAGAGGGTGAGAGAGAGTGTGGGGGAGTGTGAGAGGGAGGGAGGGAGAGGGTGAGAGAGTGTGGGAGAGAGAGAGAGAGGGGGGAGAGGGTGAGAGAGTGTGGGAGAGAGAGAGAGAGGGAGGCAGGGAGAGGGTGAGAGAGTGTGTGATCGAGAGAGAGGGAGAGAGCGTGGGAGAGAGGGAGGGAGGGAGGGAGAGGGAGAAGGAATGGAAATGGCTGTAACCAAAGATATACTCCTCTTTTTCACATTTCAGTCTCACAAATAACTCACTCCAAATATTCAATTCTTATTTTTGACAAAACAATTCACTCCAAATAAATGCATTGAGATTATTTCTATTGTTCCCGATAAGTAACACTTACTGTCCTACACACACACACTTACTGTCCTTCACACACAAACACACACACTTACCGTCCTACACACACACAAACACACAAACTTACTGTCCTACACACACAAACACACACACTTACTGTCCTACACACACAAACACACACACTTACTGTCCTTCACACACAAACACACACACTTACCGTCCTACACACACACAAACACACAAACTTACTGTCCTACACACACAAACACACACACTTACTGTCCTACACACACAAACACACACACTTACTTTCCTACACACACAAAAACACACACTTACTGTCCTACACATACAAACACACACACTTGCTGTACATATGTGTGTGCAAGTGTTGCTTCTGTTTCTTACTTGCATATGTATGTTTGCATGCACTGGTTCTTACATGTGTGTGTGCATCTCTGTCCCTGGCTCTGTCGCGGCGCAGGGAGGAGCTGTAGAGAGAGGCTCGGTCGCCCCGCCCCACAGACACAGTTGACAGGCTGTCTCTCTTCCCAGGCCCACCCTGTGGAAAGTCCTTATCATCACATTTACACACAATGCACAGGCTACACGCGTCACATTTACACACAATGCACAGGCTACACACATCACACACAATCTGCAGGTTTCACACACACTTTCACACACAATCCTTTCTGGAGTTGAGTCAAGAACAACCTGCTGATTATAGACCTTTGTAAGTGCCTCTGGAATTCTAAATAAAGTAGAACTAGCAGTAAAGATGGAGGCAGTGAGAGAAGAAATGGAGGCAATGAGAGCAGGATGGAGGCAATGAGGGTAGAGATGGAGGCACTGAGAGCAGGATGGAGGCAGTGAGGGTAGAGATGGAGGCACTGAGAGCAGGATGGAGGCAGTGAGGGTAGAGATGGAGGCACTGAGAGCAGGATGGAGGCAGTGAGGGTAGAGATGGAGGCACTGAGAGCAGGATGGAGGCAGTGAGGGTAGAGATGGAGGCACTGACAGCAGGATGGAGGCACTGAGAGCAGGATGGAGGCAGTGAGAGCAGGATGGAGGCAGTGAGGGTAGCGATGGAGGCACTGAGAGCAGGATGGAGGCAGTGAGGGTAGAGATGGAGGCAGTGAGGGTAGAGATGGAGGCAGTGAGGGTAGATGGAGGCAGTGAGGGTAGAGATGGAGGCGCTGAAAGCAGGATGGAGGCAGTGAGGGTAGAGATGGAGGCAGTGAGGGTAGATGGAGGCAGTGAGGGTAGAGATGGAGGCAGTGAGGGTTGAGATGGAGGCGCTGAAAGCAGGATGGAGGCACTGACCGAGAGAGAGGACTGGCTGGTCCTCATTGGGCTTTCAAGTCTGAGAGGAACACTGTCATCCATCTGAGAAGAGAAGGAGCACTCTGAAAACCTGAGGAATGTGTGTGTGTGTGTGTGTGTGTGTGTGTGTGTGTGTGTGTGTGTGTGAATATGTGTGTGTGTGTGTGAGTATGTGTGCGAGTGTGTGAGTGTGTGAATATGTGTGAATATGTGTGAGTGTGTGAATATGTGTGTGTGAGTGTGTGAATATGTGTGCGTGTGTGAATATGTGTACGAGTGTGTGAATGTGTGAGTGTGTGAATATGTGTGTGTGTGAGTGTGTGAATATGTGTGCGTGCGAGTGTGTGTGAATATGTGTGCAAGTGTGTGTGTGTGTGTGTGAATATGCGTGCATGAGTGTGAGTGTGTGAATATGTGTGTGTGCATGCGTGTGTGTGTGTGAATATGTGTGCGAGTGTGTGAATATGTGTGTGTGAGTGTGTGAATATGTGTGCGAGTGTGTGTGTGAGTGTGTGAATATGTGTGCGTGTGTGTGTGTGTGAATATGTGTGCGTGTGTGAATATGTGTGTGTGTGAGTGTGTGAATATGTGTGCGAGTATGTGTGAGTGTGTATGTGTGCGTGCGAATATGTGTGTGTGTGTGTGTGAATATGTGTGTGAGTGTGTGAGTGTGTGAATATGTGTGCGAGTGTGTGAGTGTGTGAATATGTGTGTGTGAGTGTGAGTGTGTGAATATGTGTGTGAGAGTGTGTGAGTGTGTGAATATGTGTGTGAGTGTGTGAATATGTGTGCGAGTGTGTGAGTGTGTGAATATGTGTGCGAGTGTGTGAATATGTGAATATGTGTGTGTGAGTGTGTGAATATGTGTGCGAGTGTGTGAGTGTGTGAATATGTGTGCGAGTGTGTGAATATATGTGCGTGAGTGTGAGTGTCTGAATATGCGTGCATGAGTGTGAGTGTGTGAATATGTGTGTGCATGCGTGAGTGTGTGAATATGTGTGCGAGTGTGTGAGTGTGTGACTATGTGTGCGAGTGTGCGAGTGTGTGAATATGTATGTGTGTGCGTGCATGAGTGTGAGTGTGTGAATATGTGTGTGCATGCGTGTGTGCGTGTGTGTGTGTGTGACTGTGTGTGTGTGTGTGAATATGTGCATGTGTGTGTGTGAGTGCGTGAATATGTGTGCGTGTGTGTGAATATGAGTGTGTGTGTGTGATATGAGTGCGTGTGTGTGAGTGTGGAGTGCATGAATATGTGTGCGTGTGTGTGTGTGTATGCGTGCGTGTGAGTGTGGGAATATGTGCGCGTGAGTGCGTGTGTGTGAGTGCATGAATATGTGTGTGTGTGTGTGAATATGAGTGCGTGTGTGTGAGTGTGGGAATATGTGTGCGTGCGTGTGAGTGTGGGAATATGTGAAATTGTTCATACCTGTATTCTGGGGTCTGAGTTGACTGAGTTGACTCTCCTGAAAGAAGCATGTCTTGAAAGAGTACTGAATTCTTCACTGAGAGAGAAAGAGAACAAGTTGTATTTTTTTTAGCAGAAGAACCAAAAAAATTTGCCCAAACTGAAGCACATTTTCCCCCGCCACCACCTGAGAGATGAGTGAACAGTAGTAATATTCCATGACCTAATATGAAAGTGATATAGAATGCAGTTACACCTACAAAAATGTTAAATATTATAATTATAATTATTAATATTGTATTGATATTATAATTATTAAGTAGCGGTAGAGCTACTCGTAGTCATCACAGTATTGTTTGCACAGGGAGTCCCCCCCTGGAAATCCGCAGGTACAAAAAAATATTTTCAGGGGTAAAAAAATTTTAAAAACCTAATTTACCGATTCAAACCGCGCCAAGTACGTGGTCCACAACAGATGGCAAATGTGCACCCCCACTTTGCCCAAATTGTGAAATTTATGCTTGTAAAATTTAAACAGTCTAAAAAAAATTAGACTCGTGAATTAATGGACAGCATGGTTTTCCTATACAGTACTGTACAGTAAACGTAAATATATCGGTTTTTCAGTTTATGCTTGTTTATATTAACCATACACTCATGAAAATAGGAGCTACTGAGACTGATAGAAGTTTAAGGGGAGGGTTCATCTTGGTGAATGATATAAAGAGAAACGATGGACTTATGGAAAAAAACGACTTTTGATAGACCTTCAGGTATTTTTGTAAGTTGGGGACTCCCTGTGTGAGTGTGATTTTGCATTTTGTTTTTGCCAATTCATTTTTGTGTATGACATCTCTGCATGACTTATTTACGTATGTATTTCCTGCCAATGAATAATTTTTGAAAATGAAATTGAAATTAAGAGGAATATTTGCAGAGGGAGGTTGGGAGATGTATCTGGCAGATTCTGGGGTTGGGGGGCAAACAATTTAAACTTACATTTTCTCACTCAGCTCCTTCTCCAGCTTCTTGTTCTTGCGCTTGTGGTAGCAGCTCACTGCTACTATGGCAATCACCATGACAACCAGCAGGGCCCCAGCTGCCCCGCCCATAATGGCCATTAGGCTATTTAAGGATGGCTCCTTCTGTGAGACCTCTGGACATAAGAGAGGCATTACCATGGAGAGGCGTTGCCATGGAGAGGCCTTACCATAACACATCCAGAAACTCAAATGACAATTATCTTTCCCTCCACTTTGCAGCTAAATTAGGCCATGGGATTAAGCATTCACTCGCCCTTAAACTATACATTCCTATGCACACTACAGCTACCTACAGGACTAAGGTAAACCTGCACATACTTCAGAGTCTTTTATTCTGCCTTTCTCCACACATAGAGGGAAGTTTTATGTTTGTGTCTTTTGGCAAATGAAGGGCCCTCGTGAGCAGTGCCTCCTACCTGCTACAGTGATCAGGACCTCCGTCTTCGCTGCTCCCACACTGTTCTGAGCAGAACACTCATACACGCCTGCATCTGCCTCTGTAATGGGCCGGTCAAACCGCAGATCCGCGCCCTCTATGGTCACACCTTCTGGCAGGGCCCCGCCCCTTCTACAGAGATGGATTACGCTAGGGGTCACCTTATTCTGCCCCAACAGCAAAACTTGACAGCACTGCACACTTCCACACACACATTAGCACTGACAGCACTGCACACTTCCATACACATTAGCACTGACAGCACCGCATACTTCCACACATATTAACACTGACAGCACTGCACACTTCCACACATATTAACACTGACAGCACTGCACACTTCCACACACATTAACACTGACAGCACTGCACACTTCCACACACAAATTAACACTGACAGCACTGCACACTTCCATACACATTAACACTGACAGCACTGCATACTTCCACACACATAAACACTGACAGCACTGCACACTTCCACACACACATTAACACTGACAGCACCGCACACTTCCACACACACATTAACACTGACAGCACTGCACACTTCCACACACATATTAACACTGACAGCACTGCACACTTCCACACACACATTAACACTGACAGCACTGCACACTTCCACACACACAAACACTGACAGCACCGCACACTTCCACACACATATTAACACTGACAGCACTGCACACTTCCACACACATTAACACTGACAGCACTGCACACTTCCACACACACATTAACACTGACAGCACCGCACACTTCCACACACACATTAACACTGACAGCACTGCACACTTCCACACACATATTAACACTGACAGCACTGCACACTTCCACACACACATTAACACTGACAGCACTGCACACTTCCACACACATAAACACTGACAGCACCACACACTTCCACACACACTGAGACAGAGAGGTGTTACCTGGACCAGGTAAAGGTCTGTGGTTTGGGGTTCCCTCCACTGTCGCACCTGAGTGACACTCCCTCCAGTCCAACAAACCAATTCCCATCATACCCTCTGACTGTTGCATCTGGAGGGACTGTTAAAAACGCAGAAATATAGACAAACACTGTTGATATTACACTGTTAAACAACATTACTCTATTTAACACACAAAATGTTACAAATGCCTAACATTCAGAGTGAAAGCGCCATGCATTGAAGCGATTTGCATTAAAGCGCTATGCATTAAAGTGCTATGTGTTATAGGGCTATGCTTAGGGTGAACTCACTGGTTTAGCTCACAGTGCATCAGTGTTAATGACAGTGTAAATTCACAATGTGCACAGCAGTGAAAAGTTAACTCACAGTGAAACAGTGTTAAGGTAAAATTACAGTGAAACAGCATTAGGGCAAACTCACAGTGGAACAGTGTTTGGGTGAAGTCGCAGTGGAACAGTGTTAAACTCACAGTGAAACAGTGTTAGGGTGAACTTGCAGTGGAACAGTGTTAGGGTGAAATTGCAGTGGAACAGTGTTAGGGTGAACTCACAGTGGAACAGTGTTAAACTCACAGTGGAACAGTGTTAGGTGAACTCACAGTGGAACAGTGTTAAACTCACAGTGGAACAGTGTTACAGGTTGAACTCACAGTGGAACAGTGTTAGGGTGAACTCACAGTGGAACAGTGTTAGGTTGAACTCGCAGTGGAACAGTGTTAGGGTGAACTCGCAGTGGAACAGTGTTAAACTCACAGTGGAACAGTGTTAGGGTGAACTCACAGTGGAACAGTGTTAAACTCACAGTGGAACAGTGTTAGGTTGAACTCACAGTGGAACAGTGTTAGGGTGAACTCGCAGTGGAACAGTGTTAAACTCACAGTGGAACAGTGTTAGGGTGAACTCACAGTGGAACAGTGTTAGGGTGAACTCACAGTGCACTACGAGGCGGTTGGTGATCCTTCGGGGCTTCTCCAGAGAGGAGTGCCACACCAGGCAGTCCAGCCGTTTGCCGTTCATGCTGCGCAGGGGGTGCAGGGAGAAGTAGGTGGAAACAGCCCCACCCTCTGAGCTGCGGTTCTGTGATTGGCCAGGCAGGTCAGTGTCCCAGGAGAGGCAGGGTGGGGGGCGGGCCACAGAGCGGCAAGTGGCCGCCACACGGTAGGACTGCCCCTCCACCATCTCTACTGGATCCAGGGAGGAGATGGGCGTGGCTGGGCAACAGGATGGGTGTGGTCAGAGAATCTTTTCAAATTCAATTGTATTTCATTTTTCAGATAAGATAATACAGGGTGCCTCACAATTATTTTACAGTACTGTAAATACTGTATACATAACACAATACTGTATACATTATATGTTTTTTATATTATGTATATAAAACATTACATGTAAAACAAAAGATTTTAACACTGGTGATTTAAATTACAATTATGACAATATAACTAACATCACACAATACAGTAGAATAGAGCTGATTAACAAAACAACATTACAGGATAAATATATTTACTGGTGATACCGGACGAGTAACACTGCTATTACCAATGATGAGTAAGACTTTAGAGATGTTAATGATGATGGAGATGAGGAAGAACAGTGCAGGGAGACTTACTCCACACGCTGAGGAATAGCTGTCTCTCAAAGTTGCCGGAGGGGAAGGTGGAGATGTGGCAGATGAAGGTCCCCTCATCCGACACCTCTGTGCTGCGGATGATCAGCGCGGCATTCCTCATGGGGTCACTGTTCTCGAACTGCACGCGCCCAGAAAACCGCCCAAACTCTGAGAGACAACAGCACCCCCTGTCTGTCAGTGCTCACACTACATCCGCCCAAACTCTGAGAGACAACAGCACCCCCTGTCTGTCAGTGCTCACACTACATCCGCCCAAACTCTGAGAGACAACAGCACCCCCTGTCTGTCAGTGCTCACACTACATCCGCCCAAACTCTGAGAGACAACAGCACCCCTGTCTGTCAGTGCTCACACTACATCCGCCCAAACTCTGAGAGACAACAGCACCCCTGTCTGTCAGTGCTCACACTACATCTGCCCAAACTCTGAGAGACAACAGCACCCCCTGTCTGTCAGTGCTCACACTACACATAACTAAACTCTGGAAGACAATATGTCCCTCCGTGTGATGGATTAGGGTTAGGTTTAGGGTTAGGGTTAGGCAGGTGTTTAGGGTGTAGCAGGTATACCTGTGTGTCCCTCCGTGTGATGGATTAGGGTTAGGGTTAGGGTTAGGGTTAGGCAGGTGTTTAGGGTGTAGCAGGTATACCTGTGTGTCCCTCCGTGTGATGGATTAGGGTAAGGGTTAGGCAGGTGTTTAGGGTGTAGCAGGTATACCTGTGTGTCCCTCCGTGTGATGGATTAGGGTTAGGTTTAGGGTTAGGGTTAGGCAGGTGTTTAGGGTGTAGCAGGTATACCTGTGTGTCCCTCCATGTGATGGATTAGGGTTAGGTTTAGGGTTAGGGTTAGGCAGGTGTTTAGGGTGTAGCAGGTATACCTGTGTGTCCCTCCGTCTGATGGATTAGGGTTAGGTTTAGGGTTAGGGTTAGGCAGGTGTTTAGGGTGTAGCAGGTATACCTGTGTGTCCCTCCGTGTGATGGATTAGGTGTTAGGGTTAGGGTTGGGCAGGTGTTTAGGGTGTAGCAGGTGTACCTGTGTGTCCCTCCGTGTGATGGATTAGGGTTAGGTTTAGGGTTAGGCAGGTGTTTAGGTGTAGTAGGTGTACCTGTGTGTCCCTCCGTGTGATGGATTAGGGTAAGGTTTAGGGTTAGGGTTAGGCAGGTGTTTAGGTGTAGCAGGTATACCTGTGTGTCCCTCCGTGTGATGGATTAGGTTAGGTTTAGGGTTAGGCAGGTGTTTAGGGTGTAGCAGGTGTACCTGTGTGTCCCTCCGTGTGATGGATTAGGGTAAGGTTTAGGGTTAGGGTTAGGCAGGTGTTTAGGGTGTAGCAGGTATACCTGTGTGTCCCTCCATGTGATGGATTAGGGTTAGGTTTAGGGTTAGGGTTAGGCAGGTGTTTAGGGTGTAGCAGGTATACCTGTGTGTCCCTCCGTGTGATGGATTAGGGTTAGGGTTAGGGTTAGGCAGGTGTTTAGGGTGTAGCAGGTATACCTGTGTGTCCCTCCGTGTGATGGATTAGGTTTAGGGTTAGGGTTAGGCAGGTGTTTAGGGTGTAGCAGGTATACCTGTGTGTCCCTCCGTGTGATGGATTAGGGTTAGGGTTAGGGTTAGGCAAGTGTTTAGGGTGTAGCAGGTATACCTGTGTGTCCCTCCGTGTGATGGATTAGGGTAAGGGTTAGGGTTAGGCAGGTGTTTAGGGTGTAGCAGGTGTACCTGTGTGTCCCTCCGTGTGATGGATTAGGGTTAGGGTTAGGGTTAGGCAGGTGTTTAGGGTGTAGCAGGTGTACCTGTGTGTCCCTCCGTGTGATGGATTAGGGTTAGGGTTAGGCAGGTGTTTAGGGTGTAGCAGGTGTACCTGTGTGTCCCTCCGTGTGATGGATTAGGGTTAGGGTTAGGCAGGTGTTTAGGGTGTAGCAGGTGTACCTGTGTGTCCCTCCGTGCGATGGGCAGTGATGATTGGCTCTTTGGTCCCGTCGGGCTTCTCTCTGTTCCAGGTCACCTGCACCACCTGGTCCTCATCCTGCACCTGGAACAAGCAAGGCAGCCGCGTCGAACCCTCGGCCAGGGAGCGCAGAGAGAAGGAGGGGGGGGGCTCCACAAACTCTGTATCTACATTCACACCTGAGAGATGGGGGAGAGAGAGAGAGAGGGGTGAGGGAGACAGAGATATGGCACTACTGCAGGAAATGGGCCTCTGCTATAACAGTGTGTGTGAGTGTGTGTGTATGTGGGCCTGAACAACACTGTACCAGTCTTTGTGTGTGTGAGAGAGTGTGTGTAAGCATGTGTATGTGTGTGTGTGTGTGTGTGTGTGTGTGTGCGTGTGCGTGGGCCCTAACAACACTATACCCGCCAGTGTATAGGTTACATTGTGTGTTCCACACACATTGCAGAACTGGACAGACCAGTTTTTTTAAGTGTTTCAAGACAAAAACACACCTCGAGAGCATGACTCTAGCCACTGGTATTATATTTAAATCTCACCGAAAGTACTGCTGTAATGTGTGTATGAAGTTTAATGTTTCCATGCTACCTGATTTTGCAATAATAAGAGTGTTTTAGCAATAGAAAATACTCACCCTCTGATCACAATAAGTGGAAACAGTCCCTGAGACACAGGTACTCACCTAAAGACCCGAGCACCAAAAGCATAATCCACGGACAGGGTCTGGCGTGCACGGCTCCCCGCGAGGGACTCGCCATGCCTCATCAGCGCTCGCGCTCCCGTCCCAGACTGTGCGGCCCAGCTCGTGTCTGCTCTTTTCCGTACTGCAGCGCAGACGTTAAAGGCCCGACCCAATTTCTTACAATATTAAACGCGCCTTAGGGACAGCCGTCCGTCGGTCCGAGAGTAGGCTGAACACAGCTGAGCGCCTGGTTGCGTCCAATGGCCCTGACAGTGAGCTGTGCTTCTGATTCCAAATAGACGAATTAGTTTCTGGTTTACTTTTTCCCTTATTGCGCAAAACCCTACCCAGCCCCGCAGTTCGGAGTAATAACGATTACACGCGAGGTTGAGCAAAACGTGAAATTCCAGTTTACGTGCGTGTCTGTTCTAAGACAAACGCGATGGAAAACATCCAAAAAAGTGAAGAATGTACCCTTGTTGGCAAGCTTTGCCTTTCCAGTGTTGTTTTCGTTTCTGAAACACAAAGTTCGAACTGAAAACAAGTTTAAATCAAACTGAATACACTCGATGCCACGCTGAGTAGAATGTACAGCCCCGGTTAAGTATATGTGTGTACTTTTTAAATGGAAAAGTAATAATCTGCGGAGACACTCATTCCGTTCAAGCTGCCGTACTCCAGCGCTGTACCTGCACACTACACCTGTCCGACTAAGAGGGGGAGTCACGTGTGCGCTCACCCCCTTCCAGCAGACTCTGAACCCATCAACCCAGATTCCTCCGACAGGGTGTGAATGCAAATGCAACCGGATAGACTTACAGCACAATTATTAAGCGTCCAGAGCTGACGCGGTATTTCACTGAGTAACACTCATATTTTTCAAGATTGAATTAAGCTCCGTAATAGTAAGACAATTCTCTGTCAAAGTCAGAATACAACCGAAAAGGATTCACCTCCCACGCCGGTCTCTAATAATAATAATAATAATAATAATAATAGACTGAAGAACGGCAATTGTCTTTAAATTCCACGTTCGATGAAAAAGGCATTAATCGCTGGTCATACTTTGTTGGCAAAGATGGTGAGAACTTCAGTGGCGGTCTGTAGTAACGGTCTTCTTAAGTAGCATTTTGGTGTTATTTCCTAGTTTGGGATAACAGCTGGCTTATTCCGACCGAGTCACGGACAGGCGTTGTGTTCCCCATAGTGTCAACGTATTCTAAAGGCTTACACCCAGCTAACCCGTTGCCATAACAGTTGGGAAATTTAGGTCACATTTTCACAGGGGTTTGACATAATGTTATAATGTGTCCGGACGTTCCTCAAACATTCTAAGAAAACTGGACAAAATTTACGACCTGGGAACATTTTTCTTAACGTTCAGAGAATGTTCTGACGACCAAAAATTGCTAGGTGGAAAATACGTCATGCTGGAAA